>VZTM01013083.1:41148-51208 GCA_013400555.1 Jacana jacana
CCAGGCGACCCGAAAGGTGAGGGGCGCCGGGGATGGGAAGTACTGGCCGCCGATGAAGGATTTTGGGGAGCGGGAGGAGAGGACACCAAAATTACCACTCCGGCTTGCCCTCTGCCTCAGCCCATGGAAAAGTTGCCGCCAGCGGCCGGAGCGGCGGCCGAGCCGTGGGAGATCTCAGAAGGCACTTGGGAAAATTGCCTTAATAAATCAGTTGCCTGTGTTGCACTGACGAGCTGAGTGCGAAAACACGGAGTGGTGGGAGGCAGCAGTGCAGTGGCTGCTGCGCTCGGTGGCTCCCATTCAAGCCCCTCCAGCGTGCGACGCCGGGTCGGTGTTGCCAGTAGCCCCCGGCATTCCGCCGCTGGCCCTCCCTCACCCCGCCGTGAAGAGCCGCTCTGTACCGTTCTGGGGGTCTTTGCTATTATTTCTCCAAGTTCTGTAGAGATTGCAGTCGCTGCGCTGCTCGGGGTTTTGGGGTTTGGGTTTGGTTTNCAGGGCACGACCGCGGATCCCCGGTGGGGAAGGTCCCCTACGGAACGGGAGTGGGGGGATTGCTGGAACGGAGGGGATGCGCGGCTCACGGGCGGCTGNAGAGCCGCTCTGTACCGTTCTGGGGGTCTTTGCTATTATTTCTCCAAGTTCTGTAGAGATTGCAGTCGCTGCGCTGCTCGGGGTTTTGGGGTTTGGGTTTGGTTTTGCCTTTTGTTTGTTTGTTTGTTTGTTTTTGTTTGGTTGGTTGGGGTTTTTTTGTGTTTTTTTTTTTTAAAGGAAGAATGGGGACAGACACGGGTAGAAAAATCATCTCGTAAGGCAAAGCAGCTCTCTCTAAAAAGTTGAAGGCTTGACTTTTGCGAGTTGGCGGTACCCTCTATCCTGGCTGACCAGAGTGACTCGGTGCCGAGATGGAGCTCTGAGAGAGAACAATGCACGGACACTCACACTGCTGGTCCTGCGCTGGGGGTTTGTGCCCCCCTCCCTTTCTTTATTAGAAACAAGACACTTTTTGCCTTCATTTGTTGCCTTTTACTGGGTCACCCACACGCCAGTAGCCTGAAGACACTTCAGCATAGTCTTTGGAAAAGACATAAAATACTGTTTTGTTTTGTTTAAAAAAAAAAAAAAAAAGACCTTACTGAAGTCTTTGGGGCAATTAAATAGTTTTTCAAGAGATGACAAGAATTAGAAATACTCGCTTTCTAAAATATTTAAATCTCAGCTGGCCGTAGCGCTGGAGCACGCTTAAGGACTTACAACTTGGAGACTTAATTTTTGTGATGCTGAAGTGCAGTGAGGTATTGTGTCTGGATTCTAACAGTGTATATCCATTACTGTTGTTCCCTTTAGATGGCTAAAGATGCCTTGCACCTCAAAGCTGTTGTTTCAGACCCCGTGCACAAGCTTGGTCAAATATGCTGGAGAGATTATTAGTTGGGAAATGTCTCTTAAAGCGTAAGAGCCGTATTTATGAGCACTTAGTTATATTGCATTCATTTAATATTGGAGTGGATAGCAATAAAGTCACAAAATGTTATCCTAGCCCACGGAAGCATACATGTAGGGCTGTTTCTTCAGAGAAGAAAGAACTACTCAGTAAACAGATGAGGATTTATTGGTGCAAGCGGTCAAGCATTTTATTTCATACAAATTGTAAACTTCTAACATCAACAGGGTACTTTTGCAAATTTAGAGCAAAGCGGGAATAATCCCTCTCTCCCAATAAACTGGGAAAGACAGGCAGTCCTGGCATTCAGGACCATATGGCTTGACTCAGGGACTCACGAGCTGTAGCCTGTGGAACAGCTTCTTGTCATGGTGGTGAAGCATCTGTCAGCCTTCAAGCAGTTATGCTTCCTGCTTTTTGGAGACAGTGACAGACTCCTAGCTCTCCGAAGGATTGTTTCCTTCATTTTAAGGATTAGCAAACAAATGTGATACCAAGCCATTAGTCACTCCAAGGGGATCAGGGCAGGAGATACTTCAGAAAAGACTCTCCACTAAAACGGTGAAGACCTATGTACAAAGAGAGAGCAAGGGAATCAGATCCAAGAAAAAGGATTTAAGCAATGGGAGCACTTGGCACATTAGCATAAATATTAATCTTTATGCTCTCCTGTGGCTACCTTTACCATTGTCTAGACTGGTAACTGGTGTAGTGAAAAGAACAGGATTGGGAAGCCAGGAAAGAAGTTAACATCTCTCATAATAAAATATTCTGCAATAGGAATAGTTCAGAAAGTGAGAACCACTACATCACTGAGCCTCGAGAACACTTACTAATACCTGGATAGTGCTTAAAATAAATGAGGGATTTTGATGTTTGAGGTAATGTTATACAGGCATAACATAGGAGTGGTGCAGCTGACGGAGTAGCTGAGTCATACATCAGTGCAACGAAAGTGCTGAAAGAGAAAAGTTGTGCTGAACACTCAACTCAAAGTGAGCAGGTCGGTAATTTTATTTAAACCAGTCTTAACCTGAGAAACCACAGGAACTGCAGAAGCATGCTCCCCAAGTGTCACTCCTAGAAAGATTGATTCTGAAACTATACAGTTTGATAAATATATAGCCCTCTGTTTTAAACATACCAACACCTCCTGGATATATATTTTTACAAGTACTAATGCCTTTAAAAATGTGATTAATCTTTTAGGGTCCAGTCATAAAAATCCTTTTTCAATGGGACTATTTCCATGAATTAATCTTACTGAAGGATTACTTTTATGAGAGGATTTGCAGGCTTATGTACTTAATAATTAAAACTGTTATCAGAAGTGAGTTTATGTCACTGTGCCTGCTAGTGTTACAACAAATAAAATACCACTGATGTCCAGGCAGCCTTTTACATTTGGAATAAAACCAGGTGAGTGGTGGTAGTGTGATACAATCTTGCAAAAACATGTAGGAGATTTCTGATTTGGTGGTTCTTTGCTTGATTTGAAGACAATCTAAATAGGATTAAGTTACTAAGAGATACGCTGCAAGGAAGGGGTCACCCATGGAGCTAGCCCAGAAGGCTGCTGATGTTAAGGTATCACAGCTACTTGGTTCAGACACTTGATCTTGAGCAGTAGGTTAGGTGCACAACCTCTGAGAAACCTCAGTTTTAGAAGGGTCTTTAGATCTGAACTCGGCTTTTTACCTCAGAAGGTGTGCACTGTTGCTGGTAGTTAAATGACCTTCTGAGGTTGTCCTATGTGTAGTACGTTTGTGTCACTGAAGCGGGAGCCTCAGCAGAAATTATAATGAAACGATACTTGGAAAAAGAATCAGTACACAGATTGCCTGCTGTGGTCTTGTACCAGCAGGCTAAATCAGAATCACAAAGCAGATAGGTGGTACATTGTTGCGAGCCTGCAGAGCTGTTGTTTTAGGGTAAATGGTGAGCTCTCATCTCCAATCTATCTTGCTCGTTCTGAAAAAAAAATGAACACTAGGCACTGGAAGGCATTTGGAGCTTGTGGTAGGTATAGATCTGCTGCTCATCAGATAGAAAAAAAAGTACTTGCTTGAGCCAGAAAGATGTTTTTACAGTTGCAGTGAGTAATAGACTAAAGGCTATTCTCCCTTGGTTTTGACTCTGCTTACGAGAAGGCCAGTTTGCAAGTATTGTGTCAGGAAAGAACATCTTGGAATAAAGTTTTGTATGGAGAATAAGCAGCAGTTGACCTGGAAGACTCTGGGGTCTGGGAGCAATTTGTAAGGCACTTATAGTGATCTTTTTATTATTTTTTCTCTTTTTTGTTGGCCTGCTTGTATCGTGCGCCTGCAAGTTTTTATCTCCGTGAATTACGTGGCACTTGGCTTTGTAGTTTAAACTGAGGCCGCTAACCCAGTCTGCTTCTGACCCAGTTCTGCCATCGCACTGAAACCCAGTTTCCCCTTTTGTGCACTGCGCGTCAGTCGCTCAGGTGCAGTTCTGCGAGCTGACAGTGCCATTCTCCAAGTTTTGTTATGTGACTTAATGGTATGCTGGCTCGCTCATGTAATCGCCATATTGTACGAAAGTTAAGAGCTGGCAAGATGCAGCCCTTGGCTTCGGATGGGCAGTGCTCAGTATGCAGTATGTAAACACAACACCCGTTTATTTGAAGCAAGGCAGGGAAAAATCTCCCTACGCAATTCCATGTGAGCGGTGTGGGAGCTGACAGATGAAAACGAAAGTGTTTGTTCTCTCCCTGGCCTTTGGTGTGCCAAACCTGAGGTTACTCAGCCTTTTAGTCACACTGCAAATCCACTTGGTTTTCGTTTGCTTGTTTGTTTGTTTGTTTTTGTTCTNTGGAAAAAGGAGATGGATGGATGTAAAGTGAGTGGAGAGGGGTTGACCGGCCCATGTTTGCGTTGCGTACTGAGTCATATGTAAACTTGCAAAACCAACCTTCGTAAATATTACCCAGGCTGAAATAACTGACTGTGGGGAGCATGTAAAATATTGATTTATTTGATGGGTGGTTTTAGTTATTGACAAATGTAAATAGTATCAGACATTTATTAGTATGAGAATGAAAACTGAAAATGTGTTACAGTTACAGAGAAAACAAAAGTAGTGTTAAGTATTTTATTTGATTAAAGCCGGTAGCATGTGTAGTATCTGAGGTCAATGAAAGTAGATACGCTAATGAAGGCATTATTTTTACTGTATGTCTAAATAAAAGCCAGTTTAGGAGTTCAGATTAATGAATACTTTGGATCACAATACGCTAGGAAATAAATTATCCTCTAATTTCCTACTGTTATCTAATAACCACTGGGTGAATGAGTGGTTGTTGTTTCGGTTCAAATAATATTTAAATTATACAATGTAGATGGATGTGATAACCATTTTAAATCTGATTAGGATTTTTCTGCTTTATATGTAATTTTGTGTTATCGTTGCTGCACAGAGCAGACTTAAGTTGAGGCGCAAGGCAAAAATAGCACCAAGTCTAAGCAGTCAGTGCAGGTAATTGCACTTGAACCACTGTTAGAAGAGATACCAGGTGGTGCAGGATGCACGGGGGGCAATCCCCCTTACAGAGCCAAGAGTGCTCCATTGACAGTGGTCAGGGGTCCTGGAGGGCACTCCCAAGCAGGTCAGTTGTAGACCCACCTTTCGGGTATTTGCTAGGCCCAAACCTATGCCAGGCCCAGCGCTGCCGAACCACGGCAGTCGACTACTTTAGGCATGATAAGATCTGGTTTGACAAATACAAGTGCGACAGTGCCGAGAGACAATACTACGAGCAGATGAATGGGCCAGTTGGCAGCTCTTCACGCCAGTAGAGCGCAAGCACCTGCCACCTCTTCTGGACCTGCCGGTGACCAAAATGAACTCCTGTCCCGAATTTCTCACCTGGAGGTAGCACTTGTAAGCATGCAGGGACCGGAACATTTGCTTATTTTTCTTTTTCTTCATTTTCACTGCAAAACCTACTGGATGGAGAAGATCAGGTTCAGGAATGGTCCTCAAGGTCATATTTTGCCTGAGCCTCTTCTCACTTCTGTGATTTGGCACCTGTTTCTAACAGCCATTCACATGGTATGTCTTAATGTTCCAGTGAAAAGTTGCTAGGAGTCAGATCGGGTATCTTGGTACTCCTCCATCTTCCCTGTCTTCTCTCTGATTTTGGGCAGCAGAGCTGGCAAGTCAGAGGGAGGTGTGTGCTGGCAGCCGGGGGGCTAGGGCATGGGGCGGGTTGCGTACTTCAGCTCAGACTGATGTTCTGCACAGCCTACAGGTTTAAGATGGGCTGTCACAAGAGGATGAGTGTTTACAGAGATTACCTCTGGGTTTGTGAACAACCTTCATTCAGTCCAGGCAGAAAAAGGCTAATCTAAAAGACGTTCTCACTGGAGTGAGAACGACACAGGTTCACATCTGTTCTTAGGTCTCCAAGAAGGGTCTAACCATCCCATCTGTCTTGTTGAAGCTGTTCTACTCTGTATAAATAATTATACATTGTGCCAGAGGGAAGAAAAAAAAAAATCAAGTCCAGACTTTGAATCTGAAGTGTAACTTCAGTGTCGCTCCAAATCTGAACTGGGTACGCAGATTAACATATTAATGGCCCTGAATTAAGTTATACTTTAAGACCGAAATAACTGAGCTGCCAGGTTTATTTGCTCAATCATGAGGGTTGCTGACACAGGAACTAGGAATGTAGAGGGTACTGTATTTCAGGCCTCAAGTCCAAATTTACAGATTGTGAATCATGCCAACCGCTGAACCTCTATTCAGAAATATTCGGGCGTCTGCAAGTCAGTGTGAGAACGTCAGTCTGCCAGCCCTATCTGTTCCTGTAGCTTGGTATTTCCAAGCATGGCAATCCTGAGTGACTGAACCTGGCTTCAGTGCAATCACATTAACTGTCTCAGTAACAATAAGCCTTTTATCCAGTGTCTTATTCCTGGTCTTTTGCCTTTCATTTGCTCTACTACCATACGTTTCAGGAACATCTGTTCACTGGCAGTTAAAGCCAAGGATAAGTGTAGTCCTGCTCTGTCTGCTATCTTTTCTCTAGAAGTACCTTAAGAAGCTTTTAGAAGCACCCTAGATACAGCATTAGGAATACATCACGTATTTGTTATATATTATGAATTATTATCAATATTAAGTATTAATTTTTATATAATTAATATATTAATTATATATTACGAATACAATACATACAGACGTATGTGCAGTCTGCACAGTATCATAGCACCTACATTCTGCATTTGCTTTGGTTGGATCACTCTTTTTTTGGTGTGGGCAGGATCACTTGTACTGATAGCCTTCCAGTGTTTTTTCTCCTAAATGAACATCACTTTTTAATTTTTTGTTTTACTTGGAAGGAGAGAAAGTTGGGAAGAAATTCAAGTATCTCACCTCATTCATGTCCACATCCATGCAGAGGAACACATACCATACAAAACCAGCTGCTCATATCCGGTATTCTTTATTTGGATGCCAATGTCTGTTTGAGCAGAAGCTTGCAGGCAGTCAAGGTCCTACGCATGACGTGCAAGCCTTTTGCCCGAGAGACTCATAAATGTGTGTGTAATGTGGGCACAGCTGAGCCCTGGGAATGTTCAGTTTCAGCCTAGAATAACACATGTGCAGAAGTACCTGCCAACAGTGTATATTTCCTTTACAGTAGAGGCATAATCTGTGTGTGAATTCATACCGTGCTTTATCATGAAAGAAGTAAGGCAGAGGGCAGTGCAATAAAACCTCCTCAGAATAAAGGTTCGTAATCTCTGGACAGATTCTTCAATCTGTTTAGTAACACATGACCTCTAATTGCTTTTGGAAAAAAAGTTATTCTGGCAATATAAGTCAAACTGTAAAACTAAGTTGTGCGTGTCCTAGCAATCTATTTCTGTTTAGAGCGGAAAATGAGCAAATCATACAGCAAATCATAGGGCCACTCTTTCTCTAAGAGCTGCTCCCAGATGAAAGAATGAATTTACTGATGTCTACAGCACACACTGAAAACTCAGAGTAACATGCTGATGTACAAGGTTCATTATTTTGAAGTGTGATTTTGGACAGGGCCTGTAAATGTGGAGGTTTTAAAGCACATGGGGAGGTTTGTTCCTCCATTTCATATTTATCCAAAAGAAAAAAAAATCCTATCTGTTTATGGAGATTTTGTAATTGTATAAAATGGGAGTAGTATATTGAGGTGCTGACTTTTGTGGTCATACTGAAGTAATAGGCTGAAGTGAGGCGGTAAGGAGTCAGACGTGATACACTTAATTTAATAATATGCTGCATATGTGCAAAATAATTCCCTAAATGAAGAAGTGCTTAGAAATTTAGGGAGGTTGAAATTTAAACATTCTAATGGTTTATTGTAAAGAAGTCCTTAGTTCCAGCCCTGTAATTTCCAGCCTCCATTTGCTCGTTATTAAGTGAACTCATCAAAATTTGTCTTTTGCATTAAATGGCAAGCAGGCAATATTACGCATTATGTCTTTACACTGATACAGATCTAAATGTCAGTTCTTCTTGAGATTTGTTTTTCTTTTACTACTTTGAAGCGTGCAGGAATGGGAACATTACTCAACCAAATAGATTTAGGAAGCTTGTATAACAGTGCTTGGCAGTCTTTTTCATTTGGATTAAAAAATATGTTCCTGAATAAACAGAGCTTTTTGGTGCTTATTTTAAAATAAAAAAAAAAAAGGAGGAAAAAATATATCTCCAATATTTGTAATTGCTGTCTTTTTCAAATTACTGTGGTTCTGTAAAGCGCGGATTGCATTTTTATTCTAATAGCAATAACTATCAGCACTGTGTTTGCCAACAGTTTAAACAGTTCTGATGGGTATAGCATTCTTTATTTTCAAGGAAATATGAACCTTATTTATAAACTGTAAGTTTAAATACTGTCACTGAAGCTGCTTTGATCTTCTGTATTATAATCCCTAGCAAAGAACGTGCCCTAGATTTGCCATGCATTCTCTAAATCTGTGTCCTTTAAAAATTCTGGCCATAATCATAGTTGGTTCCAAACNGCCCCTCTCCTGGCCTGTGCTGTGTCTGAGTCAGCATCCTGCCCTCTGACAATGAAACTTCAGCATTTCTGGCATCCAAAATGCTGAAGGTGTCTGTCACCGTGCTGTTTCCTTCCACACAATCTGCGCTTCATCTCTGTTGAATGTTTTCTACAATTTATGTAGTAGTCTGTCCAGTAGCCATTTTTATTTCCCACAATATTTTTGAGGCCCACTTCAACTGTTAATCCTCTGAATAACCGGTTCTACTATATTGCATCTTGTCTGTAAAAAGTAACCATCTCAGGATTAGAATTAATCCACTGTTCTGTGGAATATGTTGTTTATTTATATGATGACACTCCTAAGTTATTAATACAGTTATGAAGGGCCCTTTGAAGTACTGGTCTGCCATTTCTAGAAGTGATGGTAACTTTTCCTGTGTAACTTCAGTAATTTTCTTCATAATCTAAAAAAATCCAGGCTTTTTTGTTTTCTTTTAGGAGTCAGATAATTACTGAGACCAAAGGAAATCATTCATTACTGCTTTCCACTGTAGCTCTGAGCTTTGTTACCTAGCCATATTAGAAATATCTAATAGTGTTTTCATTTGGCCTTTAAAAAATTCTGGCCTAAAGCGTTCTTTAAATCAACTGGAATTAATTTCCTGTTTTTTTTCTCTTTCTCCTCAGCACATTTTAAAAAATCTCTTCTCACACACAGGTTTTAGGGATCAGCTAGACATTTGTCAGTAAGAATCAGATTATCCACAGTACTTTTGGTCATTTCGCGCTGTAACAGAATGTTGTTGACATTTACAAATGGTCTGAGGCATATGTGAAGTTAATCTGATTTTAGCCCACTGGTTTATTTCTATGGAAACAAGTCTCTCTGGTCTTGCGTCCAAGAATTTTATTTCAGGTACTGTTGAATTCGTACCTGTTTAAAGTGCTAATTATGAAACTTGGCCGTGCTTTTTGACCTTATTCACTAGATTCTTCTTCTTAACATACACACTCTATTACTTATTTCAGAGCAAATGGCACAATTCCTATGAAACTGGGAAGAAGTTTCCTTTACAAGTTGACAAGTGTCACTTAAGTAAACTGGCTAAGAAAATGCATCACTTATGAAAATACCTAACATCTTACTGGAATTTTAGTGTAGACATTGAAAAGTATATACTCTGAGGAGTTCTGCACTAATCTTCTCAGTTATGTTACATATTTTCTGAGATTAGTTATGAAAGTCAAAGAAGTTTCACGATAGACAAGGCAGCTTAATGTGTCCTTTTGAAGAAAAGCAATACTAGGAAACTTATGAGAACTGGGTGTATAAATAATTCAAGAAACCATATTATATTGTGTCAACATTTGAATGAGTTTCTCCATCAGCACATCTGTAGCAAGAATGCTATTGATCATGTATCAGAAGAACAGTTTCACTACTGACAGCTGTGGTTCTTTCTCATTCACATGAATGCTTTTGACCAATTGTAAAGCTCTTGAGGAAGTAAAAGCAACACACACAACAACTGCATTTTTTGTAAGTAGCCCCTGTGAAAATCGTCAGTAGCATTAAGGTAAGATAGCTGTTTTCCCAA
>VZTM01013085.1:1092-17673 GCA_013400555.1 Jacana jacana
GAGATATACAGAAATGCCCTGTTGTGTGACAGCTAATGTCAAAGTTGTATCTCCAACTTGACCAAGCTTGGCTTCACAATGGTGGGTGCTAGAGCTGCCGAAACTAAACAGCATAGTCTAATCTACAGCTGGATAGGCAGACCCTTCCACTTCAGGTTAATGTCAGGATGTAATGTAATGGGAGGTGGGCACAGGCCAAGACGGAGGTTCAACTTCAGTGAGGGAATGCAAATGTGACAGTTACATGATTGGTAACACAATAAAAGTTTCCACCAGTGAGTGGTTTGTATTCTCATGACCATTAATCCTCATCTGTGATATGTGATACTCGCTGCAGGAAAAGTTGTGTCCGTCTTGTCTGTCCAGTCTTTAGCACTGGAGGTCACAGCAGAGGGGCCAGTGGATGATGGCCAAGCCCACACTACTTGGCTTCTCTTAAGCCTTTCATCAGATGGCCTCCCAAGCGTAAACTGGAATTTCAAGCATAATCCCTACATAACTTTAAAGAGGGGGAAAAAAGTACTTTTCATTCCTTAGGCCCTTAAGATTTTAAAAGCAAGGGCTGTTTTTGTAAATTATAAAAATTAATGCTGGAAGGAGTATATAGGAAAGGTTGAGTACCAAGAACTACTGCCCATTCATACCACCACCAGCTACTCTGTTTGTACTACGTTCTTACAAATACATCTCCAGGACTCCAGTTCAGCTGGGAAATATATGACTTTATGCCCAGCAAAAGTGAAGTGTTTAATAATAATCCTAGCTTATAAGCTTTTAAAGCCCCAGCTGATGCAACTGAGAAGATATGCAGAGAAGATGTTACAGGCCAGTGGTGTCACATTTCTCATAATTTCTGAGGTTTTGTACCATTCATACAGTTCACCTGTCAAATTCCCATTGAAAAATGGAGTTTGCTGAAAGTTAACAGTAATTCTACTTGTCAGTGCATTGGTTGTGATGGAAATAAATTAAAACAATATATCACCCTCAGTGTTTTCTTTTATTTATAGTTGATTTTCGCCTGTTTGCAAGGACAGACTGCAGCAATTCTTAATTCTTTCAAGTACTGTCAGAAATAGCATAAACTACATCAATTTGGAAAAGAAACGAGGTGTGTATGTGATTCCAGTATTTTAGTATTTATAAATATAAATATATAAAAATATATAAAGAGTATANGAGTTGCAGATGTTCATTGTACAGGTACAGATTTTTCATGTACTAAACAGGTAAAGATACTTAACTTTTACAAATTTCTTAGATTTCATAATCCACTCACTTATGTGTATAAAAACATTTTAGAGCTTCACAGGTGTAAGGACCTGTAACTCCAGTATTGTTGGATTTTTTTTTAGTAAAGACCCAGAAGTCTTTATCTAAAGGCACGGTAAAATCTGCAGCAGCAGTTACATTTTCAAAGCCCAATGTCCTTTATCGGCATTGATTACAAAATAAGCCTGAGATTTGCATCTCAATAAAAGGACACAAAGGACACAATTGAAAAGCTTTATGAAACCCATTAGAGAAAAAGAGTAGGGGTAAACATAAAAAGAGGACAATGTAATAAAGAACAATTTAAGAAACACTAATGAATCCTTCTCAGGGCAGTTTTCCCAGGCCTGCTTTGATCTCCTGCCCTCTTTTGGTCTTTGATTTTGTCATCTCTAGTTGTGCCTCAGTCTTTACTGAATTTTGATATTTAACACATCACCATTTCACATTTTAGTACAACCCACCGATCCTCTGACTCTCTTCCCAGGTGAGCTGTAGATTGGCACCGAAGCTAGGGAGAAATTGAAGCAGCCTCTTATCCAAGGGCTGCATTTAATACACTGAAGCGAATACAAGCCAGAATGAATTTATCTACTCTCCTATAAATCTGTGAGTGAGGAATACATTAAGGAAATTATCAGTTGATACATAGGATGCATAGAATTTCAGCACTCTCGCCTTATGAGCATAAAGGTACAATGCTCACAGCTGTGTATGTCTTCTAATTTACGGTCCCTACTACAACCCAACCTGTGGGTGTAATGAGATAGCACTACATTTGTTTCTGCTATTCTACTTCTGCCAGCACTCTGTAGGCAAACAACAGACCACCAAAGTAGCTCATTTTTCATACAACCAACTGCAGGGGGCTCAGAACTTCTTTGTTTTCCTGCAAAGCTTTGAAATTATTCCTGCTTGTTAACTCCTGTTCTTGTCAACTCTTGTTGACAAAGAAGAATTTATTGCCAAGGGGCCAGGTGGGATGACAAACATCTGGAAAGTTGGTGCTCATAATTAAAAGCCAAAAAAATGCAGCTCATTGTAAGGCCTATTATCAGAGGAAATACCTTTCGTTAGGCAAACTGATATAAGGTTATTGCTACTGGTCAGTCTGGTGTTCCTGTCTCCTGAGGCCACAGAGAAGCAAATATGTTCTTTTAAAATTTGGAATGTTGGGTAAGTTGTGATGCAATGCTGCTTTCAATAGGAAATAATCTTCATCTATGATGGATACAGTTATTTGAACTGGTGTTAATTTAAGTATTTCTGAATTTGTGCATATCTTGTTTGTTGTATATTAAAGGCTTTTAGTTTCTCAGCTTGGAGGAATATTGAAGCAATTTTCACAAAAGTATGAAATACAATTTTTTTATTATTTTTATTTTTTGTATTAGGTGGAACTTTGATGATGTTAAACTGGCTGTGAACCTCATGACCATAAAACCAAAAAAAACCCAACACCCAACCCTACTACCACTAGATGGCAATGATTCAGCATCCAAACTTAGAAACAACCTTCAGCTTTACCACAGTTAAACTTCAGTGTCAGCTTTAATATTAAAAAGCACTCATAACCATTGTTCTTCCTTTTCTTATAAGTGTACACTATCCATCCTACAATGTTACCTTCTTCATAGCTATATTGTAGGGTATCATTGGTATTGCATTGTCATACAGCATCATTGCTGAAGTGGATACATTTTTAAAGATGGATGTCAGAGAAAATTTTCATTCTGATGCTATTCAATCACTGCTGCCTTCTTGCAGAGTCTGGGGAACCTCTGACATTGTCAGGGTCTATGCCAAAATCTAGTACAGCATGCAGTGAATTTTGTCAGCAACTTCAGGAGGTTGGAGGTGGGTTATTTCAGCAATAAAAATTCCAAGAGTTGCTGCTCTAGCTGTCTTAGTGAACCTCAGATTCTCACAACCAGCAGCTGCCTCACTTACTGTAGAGTTACTTTTCATGGGCTGGAGGAAACTTCTCTCTCTCTAGACAAGGAGCCAGAACTGGGAATTTAATACCAGTCTTTTCTATCTCTCCCACTGACATGCTGGGAACGTATATCAGCTTATACGGGTCCCTTTTGTATGAGCTTTGACATGAAGCAAGACATTATTTCTGCTCTTGCTCATACTGTGTCTGCTGTTTAGGGAATAAAGTCACAGTGCCTGTTGCCTGCACTGTTCTTGGCTTCACATTTTGTAATTTGCCAATCAAACACGCTTAAGTGGGGGGTAATGGGGAAGGGAATGGTAACCTCTTTCTCCTGGGGGTGGCAGCCTCCCAGAGAAGATGCTTTCATGAAGATAGATGTTCCTACAAGGTAATGGTGCCTACGCAACTGAACTTCAGATTCCTGATATGTCTTGTACAACTGCCTTGAGGTTTGTTCCCCTGCTTGAGACTGGACCAGGCAGGCAGCATCAGGATGACATTTGGGCCTTCACTGCTTAAGGTACAAGCATCCCAAGTGTCCACATACATGTGCACACGGCACATGTCAATCTACTACCCGTGGTTACTGGGACTCTGCCCTCTCAAGCCTCTGCAGCTTCTTTTGTCTTTTAGTGTGCTCCGGGATGTGATGTATTAGCAGCTCAGGGGACACCACACAGAACTAGGTCTGAATGGTCAGCCAGGGAAAATGTTGCTGATGAGCAGCAACACAGCACAACGCATTAAAAAGAAGGGGAGCTGTGGATAAGGCAGAAGAATTTGCTTGTTTTCCGCTCCCCTCAGATTTGGCAGGGGAGGAGGAGGAGGTCATGGGGATATCTGTATCGGCTGCTGCAGGCTGGGGCATGAGACTGGGTCAGAACTGGGAGGCTGAGCCTGCAGATATTTCCTGATAAGGAAATCTCTTCTTCCTCCTGCCATGAGTTCAAGAGTTTCTGGCCTGTTCATCTCCCCCAAAACCTTCCTGTTCAGCTATCAGAAGAAAAAATGAATCTTTACTGTGACCAGGTTCTGCCTGAACATCTTCTTCTAAGAGCAAGTGTGAAGAAACTCTGAGTTCACATAATATTACAAGACCAAAATGATTTAGATGAGCCAGACTCACTTTTAGTCATGACTTGGTCATGAGGAAGACTGAGGCCCAGAGGTATTCAAGAAGACTAAGGACTAGACCCATGGAAGAACAAACATGTCTAGTAGACACCTCCAAATCCATACTCCACAAAAACTTGAGTTCCCCATGCTTACAAATTGCCACCCGTGTCCTTCCCTGTACATTTTCCAGATTGTTTCTTGGCAAGCTGAGAGTGTCTTAAATCTTTGGTAATGCTGAGTAGCAAGGTAGCTACCCCATATTTCAAGTGCAGCATATTTAAAAAAAAAAGAGGGCCCAAACTGGTTTGTCTTTCTCAGACCCCACTTACCAGATTTGGTTGTTAAGAGAACTTGGGATATAGGAGGCTGAAAGCAGAGCAGATAAAAACCTGTATCCTGTGAATTGTAAGGAAGTCAGAGTGCCTTCCTGTAATAGGAAAAATTCATTTTCAGGACACTTCTCTCTTTGCAAGTACTTCATACCTCATTTCCCTGCTGAAGGTCCCAAGTTACCATTACACCATTAAATTTCCTTTGTGGCTTTCACCTTTAGTGCCTGAATCAAGTTTGAAAATGGACATAGGCTTTGTAGAGCCTGGCAGCACGTTGCTCAAAGGTCTTTACAAAAGTAGACCCTAAAAATAGTATAAATTCCAGTAGTTTTATGGGATTGTTTCCAAGGAATTTTTATCGCATCTTCCAAAATGACTAGGGTGACTTTTAGCATTTTATTCCCTCAGAAAACTGTTTATAGTATGTTGCCACAGAAGTATGCACCTAGTCTCTGCTAGAAAGATAGACTAATTTCAGCTCATAAATTCTGCCAGTAATGAAAGCTAAATTTACTAAAGATTACAAGCACATGGGATGAGTGGACAGGTTGGACGGATATAGCACTGAGGCCGGATGAATCCAGGTGCCAAAATTTGCCAAAATGTGCAAATGAGGTGGGAAGGATGTGGAAAGAAGAGCAATTGGATTTTGTGAGGTCTCGGTGTGACTCCTTATAGCTCTACAGTGAAGCTTTTCAGTAATCAGCAAGTGTTACATGACATATGTGTTTATTTCTGGATTTCCAGATGTGTGTTACTTGCACGATCATGTGCAAACCTTGATCCCTGTTTGACAAAAGAGTCATGGTATTTGCCCTAAACAGACTGCCCTAAATGCTGTTTTTTAACTACAGAAGTGTTAAGCCTCCCATGAAAAAAAAAAAAGGAAAAAATAAAAAGAACTGCTCAATGAGATGCAATTTTCATAGTTCGCCAGCAAGCAATGAATCACAACTATTTAGAAAGTTATTTTATTTACTGTGAATAAATAGAGAGAGGTGATTGAAGATTTTTTTTCAGCTCACACTCACTGTGAAGTGTAGTGCTCCCTGTACCTGCCATAAGAGCACACTATGGGTGTACTTCTAAATCCGTGCTTGTTTTCTCCCTGAATGGAGATTGACTTGATGCCACTGGTTAAATTTATCTAAGCGTAATATCTTTCTAGTTGACAGGACTTCCGTAATCCAGTTTGTTCCCAACCAGAGAGATTACGTTGCCTTTATGCCTTTCAGAAGGCATTTAGCAATATTTCAGCCAAGTCATTCCTCTGGTTTCCTGCAGGCTGTATCACTTAATCTATCTACAAAAAAGGATCTAATCAGATCAGCAGAAATTTGAAATTTTAAGTATCTTCTCCAAGTGCTCTCAGCCTTTTATCAGGGGAGTTTGTTGAGTCGCGTTCACATTGCAAATATCATAGCCCTCCTGTGATTATTTCCAATGATTATGACAAGTATTTGTTTAGGTTCTGTATTGTAATTAATCCCTGTCACAAATTTACACATCCTGCTGCTGAAGTTTGCTGTTATAAGAGCAGCCATTTTGAAGGCTATTCCATAAACACATTCTCAAGACACTTTCCACACTGCTGGCTATTTTATGTGAAAACTGGATGAACTGCATTGCTACAAGAAGAATTGGGGCTGTAGACAAGCTCATGAGGCTGATTCATAAGACTCTGGCATAACACTGTGAAACCTGAAGTACAATCATTGTAAATTATAGGAAGGGTAAGTGATTGTAAAAGTCTGAATTTGTCTGGCTGAGAAGCCTATGAAAGATGGAGGGAAAGTACAAGCTCATATGAAGTCTAGGTTGTGGAGACTATTCTCTTTCAGTGCTCTTTCATAAAGATATTATTGCTGTACACCACTGAGGGTCAGACGTGCTCATTATGAAGCTTCCTCCAGTGTCCAGCAGATTGGACCCACAAAACGCTGAAAAATCCAGTGGTTAATTTCACAGCCAAAGAAAAAAAAGCAAAGGGAAGAGATGTGCAGGGTGAAGCCCAGAATGGACAGCTATAGACATCTATGTTGCTGGGATGTTTGAAGAGTAGCTCAGTTGCCTCTGTCCTTGCCATGGTGACAATAACCGTGTTCAGGATGCCTTCACAACCCATCTGCCATCACGTCCCACAGCATCAAGGCCCTTCCTGACTGAGGCCATCCCCACCACAGTCTTGGCAGGCAATGGTGCTGCAAAGGTCAATGACGCACTGCCACAGCTGGGTCAGGCACAGGTGATGGAGGCATGACTCCTGTCTCTGCAGTCCTTTCTTTTCCTCTTCAAGCAGCAGCAAACAGAAAAGCACAGTTTTTAGAAGTAAATTTAACATGTACAGTATGCTCCCCAGCACAGAGCAGACAGCACAAAGCAGCCCAGGTGCATTTTAAACTCCTTCACCATTCAGAAGTGCCTGGCAGCATCTAGACTGCATTTTGGGGACAGTGCCTGGCCCACACTAACCCCCTGGCTGTGTTGTGCACTGTTGATGCTGATCCTCATGCCAGGGACCACTCTAACCATTCACAAACACAGATTACTGATAGTGTTCCCAGACACCATTTGCCATAGGCAAGGAGAATTTAGACTCAATTTGTCTTATATTAGTCCTGAACTGGGTATCTTCTGGTTAAACATATGGAGCATTAAAATTAAGGTTTGGGTTAATTCCCCCCATAACTTAAATCCTGCTTATTTTACCCATACCAAACAGGTCTGTAAACATTTCACCTTTCTTAATAAAAAGCGATGAAACATTCATTGCACAGTAATAAAAAAGCAGCAGCCACTCTTGTCTTTTTTGTGCATAAATGCTTGTTAATACCTTTTAGAGCATTGGGAACCAAACTCATTGCTCAAATACCTTTTCATCTCAGTATGAAAATGAAGTTCCCTTCCAGACCGCTGTAAACTTGTGGACATTTATCATGACATAGATGTGACTCCAGCTTCTACGCCAAGATAATTGAGATTTAATGTACAAACGCAGGAAGAAATATTACATGGAGACACTTACAGTGGATCTCTGAAGATGCTTTCGTAATTCAGCAGAAGTAAAGCCAGTTAGGTCTATCTAATGAATATGTACCAAGTACTACAAAAAGAAATAACAAAATAACTGCATGAATGAGATTCTTTTCCTTTCCCATTGTGCAATCCATGCATGAGATATTGTATTTAAATGATCTTTCATTTCAGAAAATCAACTTGTCTTAAGAAGTGCAAAAAAGAGTGAAGAAAAATTGTGTCATCCATCATAGAAGACATTTTGAAGATAAATGTTGATTTGGTCATACTGACCATATTTGCTAGAAAGATGAGCTATCCTGGCGCAACATAAGCATCTTGGTTTTTCTAAATGCTGTTCTCTTGTGTTGACTGCTGGTGAATATCTGACATCTGCCCCTTTTTTCCTGAGATTAATCACTGCCCTCCATGGTCTGCCAACAAAAATCCTTTCTTTTTTTTTCCATGTATTTCAGCATCTATACTAGCTGTAGCTTTGGAAAACTATTACCTTGGGCTGTTTTTTTCTTTGTACTTTGGCACTAAAGATATTGTTTTTATGAGCTATGAAGTACATGGCCACAAAATCAACAGAAATATTTTGAGAAGAAGAGGAATTATTAATTTTAAATTCCCACGTTCCTTGCCAACCTTTAGCTTTTAACTTCCAGAAAAACAAAGCAAAAATATTATAAAACACTCAGCTTTTGACCCAAGGGAAATTGCATACCTTTATTCTTAACATCAGTCTTACAATCAAAAAGTGATTATCAGTTTTAACCTTCCAAAAAGCATTTGTGACTTGAGGTAAACTGTGCTTGGCTAATGAGGTTATCTAACATAGCCCAATGTACTTGTCAGGCTAATGATGATTGATACCCAGGAATAAGGGATTTTTACACGAGACTACAAATCCTGCTTATAATTTTTTATGAAATTGTTACTCCATCTGATTGTTGATTATTTTCTACAGAAATTTACTTTACAGTCGTCATCTTTTGCGCTGCTGTACAGAAACAGTGTATTCAAGGTTGCAGTTTTGTCCGCAACTGAAATCTGGTTAATTTACAGTTTTGAGGACAGCATGATAAAGTCAATTGACTGATGTCACTGCAGCATTTAATGTACTGTGAACTGAAAACACAGATAATGTTTTTACGTATGGTCATTGAATAATTCATAATTTAGGAGACACACAAGGGAAGGACAAGGGAACTTTTTTTGTTCTTTTTGTGTGTGAAAACTATGATGCAAGACGTAAGCCATAGGAAAGCAGACTGGAGGTTTTTCAAATGTCAATGGAAAAAAAGAAAAATAAGACAAGTCAAGACTCGCTTGTCAAGCAAGAATATATATATACTTGGCCACATAAGACACAAATGTCAGAAATTGTAGGTACAGATAATTTGATAAAAGTTGCCACCATGCTTTGTCATGAACATAAGACAAGAGAATGCAGAAATAAGGCAAGTATTTTAATAAGAGATGCAGATTACAACATGCATTTGATCTAAAATATGCCACGCTGAATGACCTATATAAAATAAAACTAGCTTCAACATACAGTCTGTAAAAATGCAGCTTTCTAGTCTATGGAGTCCTTAGCTTACAGCATGTGATGCTTTCCTGCCCACTCCCATTGGTATAAGAGCCATCCCTTCCAACACACCATGTCATTTCTGGGCATGTCTGACACAATCTGAAAACATGTCATGTAAGGTACAAATTTGTTCATGATATGGTTATTTTCTACCACAAACTAGTGCTGCTTGTCCTCCATATAAAGCCCTTTTGTAAACCAACTAATAAAACACTGTCATACAGAGCAATTCAGGAAATTATTTTTCACACAGTAATTGATATTAATAATAACAGGACTCCTTAGTCTAATTAATTACTGTAACATCCCTGTTTACTTAGATTTAGAAGCAGATAACATTTCTGGTGTGGTAACAAGTTACAATTTATTATTTTTTATCTTTCAGCTTTGTAGACAGCATCTATCAGTGTTGCTATAAAACCTAACCCAGATAAATTCTGAAAAAGTGGGACAAAGATTTTCTATATTAACACGGACTCAGGTCATAGGATTCTGTTCCACTATTGTGCTTTTGATGACAGGTGGCATAGCTACATCCTGAATCCTAGTAGTAGCAAGAGGCTTTCAGTGAAATTTGTAAATTCTCAGACAGACAACTATATAAATGTCTAGTGCATATTACTGGAGCGTATGAATTTTTTCAGTAAATTAATAGCTGGGAGACATGCACTGAAAATATCATTTAGTCTTCAGAAAATGACTGAATTTGGCATTTCTATGACTATTGCATTTCTTTAGTTATTACTTTTGATGGAGAAGATAATTTTTGCAAATTATAATCCGCATTTAGGATTTTCAGCTTCAGGTTCATATTGAAATTCATGTTTTAGAAGGAATCTAATTGTACAGAATTGCAAAGTAATAAAATCCCTTTAAAAACTGCAACCCCCCTTAAATGTGCTCTCATTTCTGTGCATTCCTGAAAATGTTACATCTTAAGATATGTTTGTTTTAGGCTCCTCAAGGATTTGGAGTAATTGTTGGCATGTTTGAGAAAGATGTGAATCTATTATTTTTTTCATAGGATAAAATACACTTGTAGAACCATGAAATGAGGGTTTGTGAATGTGTGTAATAGACACTACAGGACATTAGTTTGAAAAGTGCCTGTCACTAACAGTGTTTCATATCTTTGCTGTCTATAATAATTTTCCCCATTGTTCTGACAATCTTCTCGCATCTGATATGGGAGCAATATCGGAAAAGATAGGTATCAAGAAATACAACAAGTTAAAGAAAACTATATTAAAACAATCAATTTAGCTGTCTGTTATTTGACTGATAGCAGTTAATTTACTGTCTATGTGTTGCAGAGCAGATAACAGCACATCCTGTGCAGTCTGATGCGCTTTTGGGGCTGAATCCAAGCACGTCATCGCTAAAGAATGTGCCCTTTTCAGAACTGCCAATGAGAGAAGACATGCACCAAAACTGCCTGAACATGTAAACAAACATGACAGTGTTTTCACAGAGAACTGAGGGAGGATCCCGGCTGATTACAGCGTTGTTTGTTGGTAGTGCGGTGTTGAAGTCATGGGTGGAAGTAGTTACAGAGCCCAGTTTCTGAGAAAGATCTCATGTTTTTCCTTGGGCAAAATTCCCTTGGATCTGTGGAAGTTTGGGCAAAAAAGTACATAAAGGTAGTTACAGGTGGTTCATATGCCATTTCTGACTATAAAGAGAGGCTCTTTTCTCTGTCTATGTGAATCTCAAAGAGCATTTGAGGTTCCTTGAGTGTTTTTACTAGGAAGATATTACAGATACTGTTAAGTCTGTTAAGTACATTTACTGAAATAACTTTTCTTAATTTTTAATGAGTACTAGAGTTAAATGTAAACTTAAAAAAACTGTTTTAGGTAAAAATTGAGAATGTCTAGAAAATTACCTACTGTTGATAATTAGACATCTTTCCAAATCTCTGTGCACAAAACTGCCTCCAACTTTAGCCTCACTGGTGGTGTTATTAGCATCTTTTTCAGTAGATTAGACGGTGTATTTGTCATGAATGCACAAAATATTGAAATGTATCAATTATCTTATCTATTTTATCTTACTCTATAAAGAATATACTTATATATCCACTCAGATATTAGAATTGATGTTGTGCATTTAGTAATTTTCCAAGAGTCTAAACATAACCATTACACAGCTTAGAGGTTTCCATTTAAGGAAGCAGTTGTTTGCAGTTCTACTCTAAGACAAATCTTTGTTTCCAAGTGAATCATACTAATTTAAACAGATTCAGGAGTGGGATGTTTTCATTCTCTCTCTGTCGCTGCTCCCATGACTGGAGCAGTGAAGATAGTCCTTGGCCCCAAAGGGTCATGAAAGGCAGCAGCAAACCAGCATCTTTTACACAGAAGTCATGGCCTCATCCAGACTGCTGCCTAGAGAAGTCCCTGGTCCAGGCAACCCTTAAACTATGTCCAGGCTGTATTTGAGAGAGGGTGGCTTGACTCTGTCAGTCTCTATGTACAAATGACTGAGGGACAACTGTTGCACCCATACTTTGCTCATGCTTAACTGTACAGCCAACTTCACTGGTTATTACAGGGTACAGTCTTAGTATCAGTCCTTAATGCTTTGTTATCATTCACTATCTTGCACATTCAGAATTTCAGGTGGTGGTGGGTTTTGTACCTTGCCTCTCTGGAATGAATAACAACTTCTAGTTCTCAGTTCGAGCTTGCAGACAGCTTGCAAGAAAAATTTAACTAAACCAGTTTTACCTTCTGAAACACAAAGCTCCTGGCAGTATTATTTTTATCTCTGGTTTCATTTCAAACTGGTTTCATTCAGATGTTTATTCTGGTGTCTTCTTTCCCACAAAATGAGCGTCTTCTTTTCCAACAAGAACTTCCTAGCCAAAAAATTGTTTCTTCACAAAAATTAACCTGACAATGAGAGTTACTAAAAGAGCTGACCTAGACATCTGCTGGCTTCATAGCAATTTGCATGTACAGAAGGCAAACATGTTCAAATCCCAACTTCTGATCAGCATTTACTCAATGTCACCATCACATCTGATACCTTGTCTCCTCATCATTTTTACATAAAACATTTTACTACCTCATGCACAGTAAGATAGGATAGAAAAACTCTTCTGTAAGAGAAGAGATGTACTCTGTGCATACCCCATGCACTGGAGTATGAATTTTGCTACTACTCATACACATCTTTGCTCCATGTTTCAGAAGTCTTTCATCTTTCTTTTTGCCTGGGTAGTCTGTTCTGAAATGGCCTACCTATCTTCCCTCTGTGTGATGTTGCTTATTTTATAAGTGTGAAGGGAACACGTTAGTTCCAAAGTGCCAGATTTGAATCAATGTTGTATTCTGCAAGGAGTTTGGTAGACTTGATCATCATGGCCTGCTTAAAATTGAAAGATGACCTAAATAAACCTCTTTTCCCTTATTACCCTTACATCCTTACACTATTATTGTTTCTTTGTTACTAGATTGCCTGATTTTGTGGATTTTTTCCAACTCCTCTCTCTTTACCTCCTCTAAAACGCCCTTTTCATAAAATCCTATCAGTCTCCCCTTTGTTGTCACCACTTTCTCCTACATAGTTAATCACTTCTTATCACACCTGCTGTAACCTGTTCTTTCAGGTTCTCATCTGAAGTCTTCTTTTCAGAACAACCAAAGCAAGTCTTTGCTTCCTACTAGTCTGCAATGGTATGGCATGGTCTTACATACTGTCCTTACTAAATTCTGTCTTTTTCTTTAGCTCACTTACTTTCAAAGCTCTTCTTTACTCTGACTTGCCAGTCAGTTTTCTCCTCTTCTTCTTCTCATGAGAAACCCTATTCTTTATGGAGATTTCAGCTCTGTTAAGCTGGGAAAAGAAACCCTGGATAATATTGTGGTGCCTATAAGTAATAATGAAGGAGGGTTACACCCTTTCATAGATACTCACAGAGATACTTCGGAGTCAAACATAGTGAAAAAAGTTGACATTTGCTACTCAAGCAAAATACAGTAAGTCAGACAGAGGAAGACTCATGCATGGAGTGGAACTTTCCAAGGTTTGAGTGTTTTTCATATAGCTGTGTTTGTGTATTTGTGTACATTTGTACCTCTTCCCCTACTGATCTACAACGTGTCATTTTTTTCTGCTTGGCAGTTTACGGCATAATTTGAATTGTTGGTTCCACATACCAAGAAACTTTGCAGGTGTTGAAGGAAACAGTGGTGGTGAAAACTGAACGTTTGCAAAGGTGTCCTGAAGTCTCTGACTATAATAGAAATTAAAGAAAAGCCTACAGAGATACAAAAACTATTGCTAAGTGTTGGTCTTGTTATAGCAATATTTGAAATTTAACACAGAAATAAGGCTCTGAGGATATGGGAAATATTTCTAAGGATTTTTTACAGTCTTTAGCAGAAGTTAAACTCAGGACAGAAGAAAGATAAGTTCTTCCTAATTCAAGGTACAGAGCTGTTGAATTTTAAACCCACAATTAAAAAAAAAAAACCAACAACCCAACACCAAATTACTGTGAGAAGGTATTTGAGGGTTAAGAAACTATGGTTCTGAGTTATAAACCTATATGGACCATTAATAATACTGACAGCTTACGCATCCTATGTGTTCATGCATATAGGTACATACATGTGCATAAGTATAGATTAGTACTATCCAGGCTTGGTCTTGGGAGATTGGTGGCTTATCAAAATTAATTCTGCACTTTTTATACCCAGTATTTCAAATATGGGACCTGACACAGATACTGAATCAGAGTGTGTAAGAAAAATTTGCTTTGTTATTGTGCATGTTTTACTTTGGTTTTGTTGAGTCCAGCGTAGCTCATATTGTCGTTATGAGGAAATGGTTGTTTATATCTCTCATCTTGTGTGTATTGGAAAATTGGCAGTGCTGCCTCGTAATTCGTCACTTGTTGTGAGTCAGGGGACAATGCATGTTCAACTGCAGGGCAAAGAATTATAGAGAGTCATAAAAGCAAAATATTTCATACCCCTGAGCTGAATCAGCCTCATAATGGACACCTTACACAAACTTTGCAGAAATATGCAGAAGAATCAGTGGGTTCTTATGGACATTACATTGTATAAAAGTATTTTTTCTTTTATCTGTTTAGATTTTATTCAGCCAACTGATGAGTCATGATCAGAAACATCCACTGTCAAAAGGAAGCTTTCTGAGAGGGTAGTGCTTAGGGATGGGAAATATAAATAAGAATGCTATTTTTGACATAAAGTTGCAATGGGATCACACTCAATGCCACACAGTCATAATACCACAACACAGTATGCAGCAATGACACTACTCTTTAAAATTTACAAAGCAATTCATAAATATCTACAAATTGTACATTGGCAATGTGCTTCATGTTTCACAACTGTCTTCATAATTAGCCAACTTAAGAGGAAGGGTTTGGTCATTTACAAAAACCAGTAACATTTTCTGGATTGTCAATTAGTTGGCCACCACATAATTCTCTTAAACTTGAAAATCTTACAAATCCCCAAGGGAGGCAAATGTTCAGATGTAGCAAACAGTCCATCTCAAATCTTGTATTTTCTATCTTGGTATGGATGACCAGCTGTTTTGGGAAACACAGAGCTTAATACACCCTCATTTGTGTGGTGTATTAGTGTTGTAAACTACTTGATTATGTGTCATAAGCTAACTATTGTCTGCTGAAATATCTGCCAGCTTCTTAGTAAATAAGAATTTTAACCATATGTATGCTCCAATATTCGGTTTTGGTTGTCAATTGTTTAGAGGAAAGAATAAAGTCTTTTACAATATTTATGTTGCAAATCATTAGTAGGTACTAAAAAATATTAATGGTTATAATGAATGAGGGCTCTGAGATATGAATAGTTATAACTCAAGTTAATGGTGATTATGACTCAGGAAATGTGTATTCCAGGCAAATTGTAGGTTCTCTGTTTAATGATGCCTATGACAATAGAAATAACATTATTACTTAGATAGCTCTGGCAAATGTAATGAGAATCTCAAGTCTGGCAAAGAAATTACACATCTCCTGTTGTTCATATTGGATCTTTTTATGTGAAAAAAAAAAAGCTTAAATCTGTTCTAATTGTGTTTGTTCTCACTTTCTATGCTAAGTGGAAACATAAATTGTAAGATCTGTGGTTTTTTTTCCCGAGAATAGAGTATTCCGTCTCCTACTTCATGTTTGTAGCATGAGTAGGAGTCCAACATCCTGTCCAACTGCATGCAAAGCTAGGTTTTCTTTATTTCTCTTTTTCCTTGCCAAGCTGGTAGTAAAGAAAAGAAAGATTAAAAAAGAAATAAATCCCTTAGCTTTCATTCTACAGCATTCAAAGCCAGGATGGATGAGGCTTTGAGCAACTTCTAGTGGAACGTGTCCCTGGCTGTGGCAGCAGGGTTGGAACTAGGTGACCTTTAAGGCCCCTGCCAACCCAAACCGTTCTGTGATTCTACAATTCTGTGATTATCTCAAAAGATCTCATCATTCACATGATACTGAGAAATTACTTAAACTATTTTTATAATTAGTTATTAACTTTGTGATTTATTTTTCAAATTGTTGTTCTTGGTAGAGATTTTGTGTTTCTGGTAAAAGCCTTTTTGTCTCTTTCACCCATACCTGAAATTCATTTTTAATGAAGTATGGGACAATGGANCCCCCCCAATACATTTCCTCTATCTCTCAAGTGCAGGCAAAGCCATCTCTGACACAGAAAGTCTGTGGCCTGCATTAACACGATTAACTCATCCTGTCACTAATGGAAGAGAAACAGTTAAGCAATGTCCTCTTCTATTTTGTCACAAAGGCACGGGCACTGAGTATTCTGGTAGAAATTACCATAATGGCATATTACTGAGCCAAGGATAACAGAAACTCTACATTTTACCTCGCATCTGACTTTAATATAAGCAGCTCAGGTTTCTGTAGGGATTACATTGTTTAGTCTTTGGTGGAAAGCTAGTATTTAAGTAAATAGTAACCAGGAGAACGTCAATCAGCTTTGTCATAAAATAGTGCATGGCAAGGCAAATCTGGGAATTCGTGCTGCTTCCTGGGAATGCCAGCCTACTTGTTCATGGTTTCTCGTGTAATGAAGTGGAGATTGAATTACACCTGGATTCAATTAACTGTAACATCATGAAAGATTGCCAGCAACAGCAAGAAGTACCAAATTAAATGTCATATGTTTTCCAAATATAGGGACTTATATGTTAGTATAAGTGTCTGTTAACATCCTACGGAGAGAGCATAAGACCATTCAAAGAGCACTGGAAGATCTCTGCAGGATGTTTTGCAACACAAAGTCCTATTAGTC
>VZTM01013085.1:17704-35320 GCA_013400555.1 Jacana jacana
GTCTAAGATAAAACAGTTAATCAGAGAGATATTTTGTAATGTCCACGTTGGTCAACACAACCACAAACAAGCAGTAATTTTGGGCAGGAGACATATTTTTTTTAGCTCAAATAATAGAGGACATCAGTCCTATTACCTTCTCCTGGAAGGTAATGAGGCATTCAGAATTATTTCTGTAGTCCAAACAGAACATGGGGATATCCTGATTTTAAGATATTGATGCATGAAATGCCTGGCAGAAGGAAGTGTCTCAATATCTTACCTTCTGAAGCTCAGGGAAGTTGGAAAAACAAGAGGCAATTTTTTTTATATTTTTTTTAAGTGCCATGATTCAGCTCTTGTTAGGTGCCTTGTTGAAGCTCCCCAGAGCTGTGCTGTTCCTCACTCCCAGTCTGAACTCTGGGTAACCCTGCCTGTAAAAACTTTGTTGAATCTAACACAAAATCCACTTACTTCTGCTAAAGATTATACTTACTGGGATAAATGTGCTACAATGCAAGTCTCAGAATGCTTATTTTTAAATGCTTGTTCACTCGGAGTCTGTCTTTTTTCTTTTTTCTTTTTTTTTTTTTTTTTTTTTTTTAAAGACTAGTAATTATATAGTNTTTTAGTGTTTCAATATAAAATTAAAAACTGTAAAATGTTGCTTAAATTACAAATTAAGTACATTGGGTTCAGCAGCACTCAGGAGGCCAAGGTTGCTGTGTGTAACTTCCGAAATTAAACCAGGAAGGAAATCTGCAGTTTCACCCTGAGAGAGAGCTGGACTCTCATGTTGTGTCTGGGCCTTGGAAACAAGAGTCAGAATGTTACAGGACTGTGCTGAAAAGAAATTAAATCTTACATATAGACCATTCTCTGCAGATAGCATCTTTATGCTTCATAGAAAAACCTGTCATTAAATGCAAAGACTGAAGTACTTCTGACCTAAAGAACTGCTTGCTGTTAAAACTATTTTGTGTGAAATAGCCATGTACCTGCATAGAATTAAAATGGCTAATTCTAAAATGAATCACTTCATTGTGATATAAATAAGTTTGGAAGGAATATTGTCATGTAGAAGTTTGTCCCAGTATTTCCTAACTACTTAATATACACTATTTTCATGCAATTACCAGGTAAATCATATGATACACACAGTGTAAGTATTATAGCTTAAAAATGCAAGTTTCAGCTTTCATTTCACATTCTGTTATTGTGGAGGTCTTCGCAGTATAACACTGTTTTACCCTGAACACAGGGTAACACAGAAAATATTCTTCTAACAAAAACAATTAAATTCTTCATTGTAGTATTCTGTAAGTATTTTTCAAGCTTTTTATATCAGTTAATACAAGGAAACATTCTTTTTCTTTAGTGAATGAAAGACTGAAGCAATCTATCAAGTTGCATGGTTTATCAAAACTGCCTTAGTATTACCCCTTCATCATCTTGTCCCTGTCCAATGCTATTTGCCAACAATTTTTCAATTAGGAGATTGTGCCAAAGGACTTCTGGAGTTTGTTGTGATTGTGGAGACTATTTTAAACTGTGGTGCTACATTAACAAGTAGTTTCAATGTGGTACCTTCACCAGGTCATCTCCTCTGAAACACTAGATGAAAAAAAAGCCCATCCGAATCTCTTACTGTTCCACCTCCACCTTATCCAAGATTTCCTTCCACAAGAGACTCAAGTCAGCCATTTGCTTCATGGATCTTTCATAGCAAAAAAAAATTCATGACTCTCTATGGCTTTCTGGTGGTAACATGCGTAAAAAATTTCTTTCAAGTGGTAGCATCCAATGTTCTCTTTTCTCCACTTTCTCAGATGAAGTGAACCTATCCACATAGAAATGTGCTTGCTTGCTGATACTCAGGATCTAAGTCAATTTGCATAGAAAGACCTGGCACAATTGCCCAGTGAAAATTTGTTTGAGGTTAATTCCTGTTGTGTAGTCATCCTCTAGGTTCCAGAAATCTTGCCCCCTTGTAATGTGTGTGTGTGAAAAAGTCTTGTCTTCTTTCACATGATTAAGCAAATACATAAAAACTGAAGAAATGCTGAGCTGAATGAGAGCAAGACATCCAGAACATATGGTTGGGGAAATTAGAATGGCAAGGCATGCACAGCAAGGTCTGCCTCATTTCAGCTTCCCACCAGCAGCACTTTCTAGGTTTCAACGGCAGAGGCTGCATCAAGAAGGTACATCTAATCTCCTTTGAAACTCCTAAGGTCCAGCAGAAGTCCTGCCTTGAGGAGCTCCTCTACTTGTTTATTTATTAACTATCAGCAGAATAAATTCCTCAAGACTTCTGAGGTCATGTCACTCAGCAGGACATGAGCATTCAAGTAATGTAACTTAAAAGCATTATTTGACTAAACAGTGAGATTGATCCAAGCACAAGTATATTTGTATCATCCTGATTAGTACAGGATAAAAGCAGCATATTCATCTATCTTTCTGCCTACTTTGACCTACTAAAAGTGGGACTTGTCATCTACTACAGCCATAGCACAGGCAAAATGCTTGCATAGCATTTATCCTCACAGTCATTTTTCTCAAGGAATATAGAGAGTAATTATGTAGAAAAAAATCTGGGGACAGTTCACATTTGCTTTTGCAAACAGATTAGCAACAACCATTTTCCTGGTCTCTCAGAATAGTTTTTCACAATACATGGCCAATGACTGTGTAATAACTGATGTTCTTTCCTATGACATATCACATTAAACTGAAATATTTAATTATGGATATGTTTAATATGCCATTAATTATTGTTCAGTGTTCTGTCATAATATTAATTCTTAATTATCCCTTGCTCTACATCCCTTCATTAATTACATTTATGAATTTTATCTCTGGAAAACAAATCTGTCCCTTTGTGAAGGGCAGCTGTCATGTGTTCTCACCTTTTCTTTGCCGATGTTTAAAAATTGTGGATTAGCCTGTATAAGAAACAGTACAAACACTGTTGGCATACTAATAATAGTTACTGTTTTTTTTAATGCTTATGATGTCTGGAAGAGTCTTCCTACTCAAAGTTTCAATGACAGCAAATTTAGCCTTATGCAGATATTTTAAAAGTAATAGAACAATAGTTCAGAGGTGCTCTATAAGAAATTAAAGTGGTTCAGTAGGAGAAAAACCTGCTATAAACAGCACAGATAAGTTGTTCAGATACAAATGGACATCTAGTAACAATTACCAGATGGTATCTCAGCTACTAATTTATCCTTACCATTTGCTTGTAGTCTAAAATATTGCACTTTCATCTTTAATATTTAAATATATGTATCTTGCATCTTAAAGATAGATAAATAATTCAAAGAGTATTGCACTCTAAACTGTCCATAGATTTTTTCCTAAACACACTTTTTCCAATAATATAGTATATTATACTATATATGTATATATACTATGTATATAAAAGTATAGTTTAAATATAGTATAAAACCTGCCACGAGTGGGTGTGACAATGTAATTTAACATACTGGATTTTTTGAAGAGCTGATCCAAATCTCACCACATTCCTTAGGAACCATCCTAGATAATTTTTTGGTTAATAGCCAAGATTTTAAAAAATAATCAGTTAATACTTGCCATTAGATTGCATTTATATTATGTAAATCTTATGTTTAACCATCTGTGAGCAGATGTTATTCTGCATTTAAGCTTATTCAGTAAACCCTTACTTTTCAAATATTTCTTTTCAGATAGTGCAAGGTTGCTAAATGTCAGCCAACAGACCCGAGCGTACAGATAAACAGGTATAAACTGATATACATGCACAATCACTGTGTCTTCGGTGTTTGGGTATACCCCAGGACCATTGCATTGCAAACTTGAGTGTAATGCAACAACAGAATAATTAAAAACAACTTAATAATTTCTTTGCTGGCTACTGAACATCCTTGTGTAAGGAAGAAAATAATCAGTAATTCACCCATCAGAAAAACGATCTCCTGCTTTCCTTCTTTCTCTATCACTACAAACACATCTAATTTCTGCAGAATAAAAAAAAAAAAGGTTCTTGAAATAGACTTGTTATTAGAGCCACCTAAACTTATTTTTTATGACCACATTTGTTCTATGAATACCGTTGCCCAAATATGTTCAATTTAAACTTCACAGCCTATTTCCTTATTTTAATGAAGGTTGATTAAAAATCAACGTAACCATTTCCATTTATATGATCCCCTGCAGAGCATACTTCTAACTGGCAGAAAACCGGACTAACTTTCAGTTACATCTGGTTAAATTGTACGTTGCATTGTTAAACCATATGAACATGTTTTAACAAAGCAAAAGCCCTCTGCTATGTTATGAAGTCTTTCTAAAATGCTTGGCTGTGAATGCCATTTAAGATGTGCATTCTTTCAATATTGTACATTAATAGATAACCTGTTGAGTTTTTATCAGTTATTAATGACAATTGTCCATAAAGTATCAATAACTATTGGAATCCCCACTTCTCCTGTTAATTATTTGTATATTTTTAGTCCAAGTATCTGTGTCTCTTGCAAGTCTAATACTAAGAAGTTTTCTGCCTGGTTGCTTCTATGTTAAAGGAGCTCCTAATATAGGAAAAAAATAAGTAATTAATGATCAGTGACACTTGTTTGTCCTATAGAGCAGCTGATGGGTCCCTCTTGACTTGCATTTCATTCACAGTTCTTACCAGGGTTTTCTGTTTTGTTTTGTTTTGTTTTTTTTTAATGGCTAAGCTCACCTGGGAAATGTTAGGGCTGAGGTGAATGGAATGAGGTTCAACAAGGCCAAGTGCCAGGTCTGCACTTTGGCCACAATAACCCAATGCAAAGCTACAGACTTGGAGCAGAGGGGCTTGAAGAATAACCACTGTGAAGAGAAAAAGGACCTGAGAGTGTTGGTCAAAGCTCGGCTGAACATAGGCTGACAGTGTGCCCAGGTGGCCAAGAAGGTCAATGGCATCCTGGCTTGTATAAGAAATAGTGTGACCAGCAGAAGTAGGGAGGTGATTGTCCCCCTGTACTCAGCACTGGTGAGGCCACACCTTGAGTCTTGTGTCCAGTTCTGGGCACCTCAACACAAGAGAGATCTCGAGGTGCTGGAGCAAGTGCAGAGGAGGGCAATAAAACTGGTGAAAGGCCTGGAGAATAACTCTTACGAGAAACGACTGAGGGAGCTAGGACTGTTTAGTTTGAGGAAGAGGATGCTGAGGGGAGACCTCAACCCTCTCTACAACTACTTAAAAGGACACTGTAGAGAGGTTGGTGCTGGTTTCTTCTCACGGGTAATTAGCGACAGAACAAGAGGGAATGGCTGCAAGCTGCAGCAGGGTAGGCTTAGGCTGAACATTATGAAAAAAAATTGTCTCAGAACGAGTGGTCAGTCACTGGAATGGGCTGACCAGGGCGGTAGTTGAGTTGCCATCCTTGAATGTGTTTAAGAGTAAATTAGATGTGGTGTTGAGGGATATGGTATAGGGGAGAACTTTGTAGAGTATGGCTGATGGTTGGACTCAATGATCTCAAGGGTCTCTTCCAACCTGAATGATTCTATGATTCTATGATTGTTAAACTTGTACATATTCTGTTTTAATTTCCAGTGATCATCATGTAGAATTTAGTGCCTTGCTCCTGAGTCAGTAACATAGATTTACTAACAACTGCATTATACAACTTGTACCACATTTAATTGAAAATTCTGACAGTTTGTTAGCACAGTGCTTTATGTAAGTAGCACAGCGCATTAAACTCTTGAGTTCCCTTTTAAGAACCCACCTAGAAGTGTTTTATCTGATATAACAAAATTTATGACTGCAATAAGTGACTAGCAAGACTCATTAAAAGACTGTAGATTTCAAAGCTGTGAATACACTCACAGTGTAAAGCATTAAATATATGTTCAGCAAGTTCTGAAACATAAAGGTATGCTTTCTCTAAAATCATTATAGTATATTTCTTCCCATTTATAAATTGCTAGCTGTTGCAACTATAAAAGATCTATTAATCTCCAAGAAGGGAAATAGGAATGTGGAAGAAGCCAGGTCAATGCCTGATTAAGGGAAGATTTTATGCTGGGTGGGTGCAGGATAGGAAAAGAAAACATATTCTTTGTACCAGCTAAATAGATAATTTCAAAACTTTTACAAAGTGGTACTTATTTTTTTTAAATTGGTCCAGACATGAGAACCTATAACTGTACTTAATCGTATACCTTATCACACATAAGTGATAAAGCTTTCAGACAGTGAATACTGTGGTCTTGACCCAGCAAAAATTAATCATGTGTATCTGCCTGGGCTGTGACTTAAAAGTCTATATAGTCGGTGTCATTAGTTTTAATGAGACATTTGTGAGTTTAAAATCAAGGTAAGCTTGCTAATAGGATTGTTAAGGTCAATGGAGTTATCCTTGGCTTCAAGCAAAGTATGTGCTTAATGAGATGGCTGAATCAGATTCTGTATCTGAAATTTGGTGTGAAACTAAACCTGTGTACACCTAAATAAGCAAAATTTTTTGGCAGTGTCTTTTGAGGGATTATGTACATGTTGAAATTATTGTATTCTGAAATTATTGAACTTTGGGGACATAAAAATTTTGCGCTTGTGTAGATGAAGGAACAAGAAACCAGAGGAAAGTAAGATTTTTAAACAAAGATTCCCCCTAATTAGAAATGACCATTAGTAATGCAACAGATTTTTCTATGTAGGAAGGAAGGGTCATATTTTAGCTATATTTTTTGTATTTTCTTCCAAAAAGATATTTTTTTTCCTTCCAGGAACAAAAGCCATCTTGTCATGGTGCAGCCATGCTTTCAGTTTAATATGAGTATTTTAGTATTTTTTTACCATTCATTAAAACCTTTGTTACAAGAGTTATCTGAGAATATGAGCATTTGTTTTTTAAAACCTATGATTCATGCTTTATTGAGACTAAGCTATGGGAGTAACAGCGTGGCTTCCTGTGCAGCAATACACACACTTGAGCTAGGGCAGAGGAAGGTACTGAGCCCAGCAGAAACAGTTAAGAAAAAGGAAAAAGAAGGACTAAGAACTAGGCAAGGTGCAAGACTTAGGAGTCAATAAATGTAGGTGATGCATTAAACATTGCACTTTCTTTTCTCATGACTGCAAGGGAAACCATCAATTTAACAGATTGGATGATAGCTAGCATGGAGTGAGTACTCTAACAACTCTTGAGCACATCCAAGGCAGAACACGTATTCCCTGGAAGCCTAAGCAGACTTAGCATGAGATATCAGAGCTATTAAAATATCACTGTACAAGCTGACAGCTGGGTAACAGCTTTATAGCCAAACCGGCAGAGCTGGCTCCAGGCTTCACAGAAAATGTGGAAAGATATAAAGGCAGGCTTCACATCCTGACAAAAAGTGAGGGAAAACTCAGTACTTCTGAGAATTCTTACCAAAGTAAATTGATTTCTTTCAAAAAGCCCTTCCTTTTAAGTAAGACTGGAGCCCAGAAGGAAAACTAACTCAGCACTGTGGATTCTGAAATATGCATGTCACTTCAGATATCTTCACCCAAGTTATCACTACAGGGCTCATTATAAAATTACCAAGGCTATCCTTTCTCTTGCAGGGAAGAACCCATACAAACTAAACCTACATAGTTAAGTTTCCTACCAGGCATATGTTCAAGTCCTCCAATACAGGCTAAGCATTCATATTAATATGAATATTTATTTGATTCCCAGTAATTTAAGATCAAAGCTATTTCAGTTAAAGTACTGAGCTTATCCTGCAATTTAAGTCTCCTCTGGATATAATAAAATTGATTTGGTTTCAAACTTTCATCTCAGAACACTGTATTTTAATTTAAATGCAATTTTTAGATCAGTGATGAGATTTTTAAGAGTGATCAGATTTCTGATTTTCAGGTCCTCTTCATAGGATTTATTAATTTGGTAGTTAGGATATACACATTAACATTATAAAATATAAAATTATTTATTAAATTTTTGTTATTTACTTATATTTACTAAAAAGCATTATAACTGCGGCTAATAAAGCAACAAGGGAACAAGATATCACCTTAAATGGTTAGGAATGCACTGATAAACATATCATAGTTAATAGTTAAACCTTACTGTGTAATTCAGGATTTTTACATTCCACAATAGGCCGAATAAACAGGCTGCCCCAATTCACAGGACTGACCTGTGGAGCAGGTTGTATGGACAGACCATATAAAGAACATCCCGCAATCACAACAGACTGTGTGTGTTCCTCCAAGCTGGTGACCACCAAATAGCTTTAAGGTCAGTTCACATTTATAATCAAATGCCTTTCCAAAGAAAGAAAAAAAAGCCTACCTCTGCCGCTGACAATGTGAAATCTGGGTGAGGTAAGCAAGGTCCTTCAGGGGAAAAACCACAACTCAGATACAAAAATGAAATCCAGCTGCAATGAAGCTTAGTAGAATGTGACTGGGAAGAATGTAATAGGGGTAAAAAGTATTTTGAGTTACATCCTGTTTGTAGCTTACCTTTAAATGTGGATTTCTTGGACTGAATTTGCCCTAGTTCTTTTAGTAACAGAAACTGCAAGACCAAAGGCAGTAGCCTTTCATTTCACTATAGCCAAATCTCTTCTCATATGCTAGGAAGGATTTTATACTTTGTTCATTCTTGAGGCTGTTTGCATTTTCAAGGCTTTGAATGTTTTGATTTGTGAAAACTTTTAAAGATTGCAAAGTCTGTGATGATCCAAAGGGATCAAAGCTGACCATTATGGCATGGTTCCGAAAGGAAGACACTGGAAGAAAAATACTTTGAGAAGAGAAGAAATTTTATATTGCAAGCAAATTTATTCTCTTAATTTTTTTTTCTTCTTTAATAAACTACATAGGTTGTTTTAAATATAAAACGGTTTTAGAATTAATAAGTATATAATGTCAGACTCTTTCCTCTGCTTTCCTTCGAAATAAAGTTCTGCAGAAATCTAACTCACTCCATGAAGCATTTTCTTCTTAAGAGATTTACTTTTTATATAAACAAGCATATGGAGTTATACCAAAAAAGCCATTTGCCTCAATATCCTGTCTTGGCCAGTGATCAGTATGCTTAGGGAGGTATATATGAGATGGAGAATGCGTAAAGGATAATGTTTCCCCTGGTACACTATCTCAGTTTCCAGCAATTAGGTAACGACTTCCTGAGCTGGAGATTGCATCTGCACCATCATTCTCAGCCACAACGGATACAACGATCGTTCAAGAACTCGTCCAGTCCATTTCTATTGAATCATAGGATTTTTAGCATACAGGAATTGGTGCTATGGGAACAAAAATAATATGTGGCCTAGTACACCTTTCTACTAACAAGAAAAACATTACATATGCAAAACAGTTCTTCCATTTCGTGTACTATTGCAGGAAGTCATGAAGAAAGAGAATTATATAAAAATGAGAGAACCTGTGAAAAAGGAGGCTGAAAGGAAGGAGCTAAGAAAATTAAATTCTTAGAGACAATGTGCATATTGCATTGCAATAAGAAAGCCTTATGTAAGGATGAAAAAAAGACAGAATGGCAAGGAAGGGAGTTTGCTAGAAACAGGAAAATATCTCTTAAATTGCTGAAATCATGCATATTCAAGTTATTATAACAAAGGGGATAATGGAAACTCAATTATATCAAATGAAAAAAAAAATTAGACTAAACCAGATTATGAAGCTAATAACTACCAAATAAAAAATAATACTAAATCCTCAAATATATCAGGAGAAGAAACCCATAGACTTTCAGTAGGGACAGCTGACAATCAGGATACAATGCTATAAAATTATTTCCCTTGGCATTTGCTGTGAAAATCAGAGAAATTCCTGCTCTGTAACCTCGTTCTTGGAGTGGGCTCAGGAAAGGTCCTGTCTAAGACCAAATTGATTGTAGGAGGGGCCTTGGAACAAACCGACAAAATGAACACCAAAAATATCACCAGGCCTGCATTGTGTGCCAGAGACATCAAGGATGAAATAGTTAAATCAATAACAGCACTATCTAACCTCTGGCTCAACACTCCAGTGGTGCCTGTGGACTAGAGTGTGGCAAATGTGGTATAAGACATTTTTTAAAAGGGACCGAAAAACCTCTGAGTCTGACTTCTTTACTGGGGAAATTAGTACAACTGCAAACCAAGTGTACAATTAGTGGATACTTTGAGAAATCTGGCCTGTCTGGCAAAAGCTAGTTAGTGGGCTTCAGTAAGGTGAGTATTTACCTGTTTGTGTATCAGTATTCATACATAGCAAAACAATTCTCACTTGTTTCTATCCTAAAAAACTCACACTAGAAGAAAACAGACATAAGCAAATTAAATTGAAATACCTTTTTCACATCCAAGAATAAGAAAAAAATATCTTTCCCCTCATAAAATATATTACATATTTTTATATATTTGTCTACTTTAACCTAAGAACTTTTTTAAAACTCTGAGAAAAGTAAAGTTTCCAGTAGTGAGAAAACTAGAAGGTCAGATTCTTTTCTATCCCAGAATATAACCTCATGAAGTTCAACACGGGGAAGTGCCAAGTGCTACACCTGGGGAGGAACAACCCAATGCACCAGTATATGCTGGAGATCGCCCTGCTGGAAAGCAGCTCAGCAGAAAAGGACCTGTGGGTCCTGGTGGACACCATGTTGGACGTAAGCCAGCAATGTGCTCTTGCTGCAAAGATCAGTAGTATCCTGGGCTGCATCAGACAAAGTGTTGCCAGCAGGTCAAGGGAGGTGATTCTTCCCCTCTGGTCAGCACTGGTGAGATCCTTACCTAGAGTGTGCTGTTAAGTTCTTGCTCTGCAGTACAAAAAACACACAGACATACTGGAGAGAGACCAGCAAAGGGCCTTGAACATGATTAAGAATCTCAAGCATCTCACATGTGAGGAAAGGCTGAGTTAAGACTGCTCAGCCTGGAGAATAGAAAAGTTGGGAGGATCTCATCAATGTTTATAAATACCTGAGAGTGCAAAGAGGATGGAGCCAGGTTCTTTTCAGTGGTGCTCAGTGACAGTGCCAGAGGCAATGGGCACAACCTGAAACAGGAGATTCCATCTGAATATTAGGAAACACTTTTTCATTGTGAGGGTGATTGAGCACTGGCACAGGCTGTGGAGTCTGAGTATATATGTCTTTGGAGATACTCCAAAAAACATCTGGATATAGTCCTGGGGAACCAGCTTTGGGTTGTTCTGCTTGAGCATGTGGGTTTGATCAGACACGAAAAGACAGTAAAGGTTGATTACCTTCCCAATCCACAAACTGCTCCAGCCTTGGCTGAATTGGTGCAGCCTCAGGATCAGTCTAGTTTTGAACCACTATGAAAAACAACTCTACTCTGAAGACTGCCAGCCCAGCTTTTGACTGGCATTGCTTTCCTTTTCTCCCTTTCCCTTCTCTATTGATCACTCTTTCCTCATCCTGTCCAGCTCAAGCAGAGCCATCGTCTCACAGCTCAGGCTGCAGAGAGAGCCTTCCCCATCTTGGAGTAATTCCTCATCATTCCTCATCTTTTTCTTGATTAAGAGTCAGGATTCCTATTGTATTGAGGTCTACTGACTGTATGTGGGTTGCAAAGGTCACACATACTTTTCCCTTACTTCTTTATACTCAGCGGCTTCCTGACAGGTGGAATTTGCAGGGGAAAACTGGTGGTGCATGGTGTTAAAACAGGGACGCTATGCTATTACCCTACAATTTTACCAATCTGTTCCTCTCTGCCATTATATATATTGCTTACTTGCATTCATTGTTCCTTCATTTAAATAGCCAATCTTTATGTTTATCTGACATTTTTAAAACCAATTTATGGAGAAAAGGCAAATCTAGGTGCCAACTTTGGGGTTTTTTTTTGCTTTTATTCAGGAAATCAAACTTGAGCTGTTGCAATTCCACCTCACAGTTAATTACCTCAGCCTTAAGAATACAGAATAACTATTCTGCATTTCTGCTTTCCTGAAACAGCTATGCTGTCTCCAGTCTGCAGCAGCCCTCCAGCTGAACTAGGCTGGCCAAGAGGAAATAGCTTGAAAGAATTTATAATTAGGATCTGTTTGGCTGATTAATAAAAAGTTTTGTTTCGAGCTTCTTTAAAACTCTCTTCTCAGAAATAGCATTCTTGCAATTTTCTAACCATGATTTTGAACATTTCAGGTCTTGCACCTTACTGTGCCTTGGCCAGCTAATTGTACTTTGCTGCCCAAATCCCTTTCTAGTGTTATGACCTATGAAGTTCCAGCTATAAAAAACAGCAGCGAAGACCTGCAGTAGAACAGAGCTGCTGTACAGGGGCATCAAGCCCCAGGATCTGACAGCTGAATCAGGTGGACAGCTGAATCAGGAGCAAGACTGAGCGGTAGTGTTCCCAGATTGTGGGGAAGTAAGAATGCTGCAGCTTAGAGTAGTCCTGTGCTGGACTTGACAGGCATTTGTTCTGGCACACAAGTTAGTTACCTGCTTAGTCTGCAGTAAGAGAGAGTAGACTGAGTCTAGGTAATGATTGGAGTAGCTCCCTGGGAGGGAAAGCAGGAAAGAGTGAAGGGTTTGCACGTGGGAATCTCCTAAATTCAGCATTTTGTGCATGAGAGCCAATGTTTTTCTCAACAGGTAAGTGCACATTCACTGAAAGAGAGGATCTTGGCAAAGATTTTGGTGGTTGGGCTGGACTGACTAACTTTACCAGTTCACACTGAATATTACCATCTGTTATTTGCTGTAGTGAGCATGTTACTGCTGACTCTGTTTCACAAATTGGTACTGTATGGTACTGTATTGGCCAATATGTTTACACATACTGGCCCCAAGCTGTTTTAAATGTAGATGCTCTCTTTGACCTAATCCAAAAGGAAGTCATTAATACAGTTGTTTTGATCAACAATACAGTAACCTCATTTCCCTGATCTAATCCCAAAAATGGGAGATCAGACAGATTACACAGCCAACTTCAGGGACAATTTAGTGCTGCTAGAGAAAAAAGGCATGATATATATTTTTTTTAAACCAAGATCTTTAGATATATTTTGGTGATAATTTTATATTCTGAAGGCAAACCCAAATGCCATGGGAATTCTGCATTTTATTTAGCACTGTTGATTATCATAGCACTCTAAAGCTCAAAGGGAGCATGCTCTTTTTACTGCTTCTGTCACCCTGTAATACGTGGGTGGTTCCTCCCTTACCTCTTTCTCATAATAAACATGTTGCTAAAACAGCTTTGTTTTCTCCTTCTGTTATCCTTCACCAGCATAACTTCATTTAACTGAAATTTCCTGTAGTGGTTATTAAGTGAAAAAATCTTTATAAAATAACCATGTGGATTCCAAAGGGAACCCAAAACCATCTCAATATAATAAAAGTTCAAAACTGTTCACTGTATGCCTGATGAAAGCTGTGCAATAAATCACAGCGAAAACTGCAACCTGAATAGTAGAAATGTAAAATGCAAAATCAGTAAGTCTGAGGAACTACCAAAAAAGTTGCAGATTAAAACCACCAACTAAAGGATAAATGTGGCTCCTAACTCTCAGAGTTTTTAATTAAAGGGACTAATTTGATTAGAGGGTAAAGTGAACCAGATCATAATTTTCGATCATTAAAAGACAGATTATAGTAATGAATAGTTGTGCTGAAAGCAAGGAACAGACGTTTACAGATGATTCTCTGAAGTTGCATTTGTATGATCCTTGACTGTGTTTGCCAAAGGATGTAAACAGATTTTGTTTTGTCCTATTATTGTTCTGTTCCAAAGCAGCTATCAGTGGATCTACATAAGGAACTTCTGCTGCAGGCAGCTTCAGTGACTTTGTCTAAGGAAAACAGAAAAGTTGGCTTATTTGATGCATTAAATGGAAACCATTAAAGGACGGTCATAGCACAAACCTGCAGCATCAAGTTTTAAAATGTCCTCATATCTACATCGGACTTTACAGAAAACTAATGTGAAGAACAGTGGCAGGTTCAGTGCAGAAGGACACTGCAGGTACAAAGAGGGATACTCTGTTGTGCAAGCTACAACAATTTGTCTGCAGGTAAGTCTGTTGAAGATAGCTAGACAGATTTACATATTTTAATACTGCTCATCTGAAAGAATTTATATTTGCAGACATCTACATATCTTCAGGAGACCCTTTAACAGTCTTGCTTTAGTTAATCTCTTTTGTAGACCTCTGAAGTCAAGGTTCACTTTTATCAATGAAGATAAAAGTTAATTTCTGTACCTGGAAATAATTTAATGATTCCAAAATCAGTCTTCCCCAAAATCTTCAGAATACTTGAAGACGCATTGATTCTAGAAACTTTATAAATATTAAGTTAAACATTATACAATACAAACCGTTTCTAGCTCCAAAGGGTTAGACAATGGAGAATTTAGAAATCTTTTTTTTTTTTTTTTTTCTTTTTTTTTTCTTCTCCTCATACANTTTTTAAGTAGCATTTTATTCCTATATTGAATTATCTAATATGATAACACTTCATAGCTCATTAGGTAGTTATCCACTTTGGGATCTTTATTATCATTTTTCCTTGAGGGAATCATTTAGATTTTACAGATGACCAACCACTTTTCACTGAGAAAAAAAGTCTATCCTTCTTAGGTTACTGCTACTGGCTATATTGATGTCATTTTTATTTTTCTTAAATGAGTTTGTGCTCTATTCTAAACACACAATAATTCTGGAAGAGCCATACAATGGATTAAGTAGGATCAGCCTGGTGATAAAAATACTAAGAATATAAATAACTACCCAGTCATTACTGCATTTGTGAATTTTGTGCTTGTCTTTTGGTTTTGTCAGTTTTAAAGCCTTGCCTACTAGAGCACACTTATCTGGTTGTTTACCAACAAGGAGCACCATTTGACTCCCCTACACATATACATCACCAGGAGATAATTCAATTGTTCAACAACCATTGTGACTTCATATTGACATATCCATGTCCTTTACTCCTCCTTTGAGACAATAATACTTCTAATGAGAACTCTGAAATTTTGTTGGCCACAGGTTTTTGGCCCACACTGCCCCTGGTCTCTGCATGACACATCAATTCAGTATCCACAGGACAACATCACACCAAGAGCAGCCTTGCAAATTTCAGGACATAAATATTGCCAGCAGCATTTTTTTCCTTCTTTGAATTGGAATCAGTCAGGAATTGCACCTGAACAGACGTTAAAATTATTTTCTCTTTTTTTTTTTTAGTATTATCTGAGTTATTACTGTTATATTGACAATAATAATGTTACTACCATAAATAAATCCTGTATTGGAGACAAGCTGAATATCACAGAAAAATAGACACTAACTTTTTCTTATTTACATTACATAATATGTGCTAGAACTTTTCCTGGGAAAACCAAACAGCACATTGAATTCCTTTAAGCGTGAACACTAAAGGCAACTTGCTGTATTAAGTCTTGTACACAAAACACTACACGCCTGTATGTAGGTACAAAAAGAAGCTTCTGGAAAATTTTGCACAAGTCACAAATAAAGGTCTTTATTGTCATTATTTACTTACACAGAGATGAAGAATGTAACAGGAATCCCATATATCTGGCAAATGAAATTATATTAAAATATTTTGGTTTGTGTTGTAGATGTGTATCAGCAGCAATTACTAAAAGGTACACGTTAACTAGAAGCTAAAAGACATGTTTTCTTGCAAAGCCAGAGGGAACATAAGTTTCAGCAGCTTTACAAATAAATTTTTCATTTAATTTGATCAGATTATACATAAAGATATTGTATTTGTGACTCCACATTTTACAAGCATTTCCCTTATTTTATATTCTGTCTGTAACTTGGATTAGATCTTTCTTATTTTACCTTTCTGAACTCTGGAGTGAGACATTTATAGAGCAGTCTGCTCCAAGAGCAAGTGACTCCTTGATGAAGAAACTGACATGTGCTTTCATCAGGAATTCTTCCAATTTTTGTTTCTTACTCTTTATTCATAAAATTCAGCATGCTGTTACTGCACTCACTATTGTCTTTGTACTTCTAAGCTTTCTTGCATCAGCTAAACTCATCAACACAAATATTAGCATTGAGGCTTTTACAAAAAAAAAAAAAAAAAAAGAAAATTGTATAAAAAGTTATGAACTCTGCCCCTGGAAAATGGGGAAAACGGGACAGGGCTAATGCACATTAGAAAAAAATATATTCCTCCCCTCTGCAAAACCAAAACACACCTAAAATCTTTACCACTTCTTGGAACATGTTTTGTTTAACAGTCCAGCAGGTTTCACTCCTTATTTTTATCCTCTGGGTGTCTCTCTTTTAATTGTCATGAGTTCTTACACAGTTCAGTTTTTCTACAGATGGACAAGGATTTTTGACACAATGCAAGAGGTTTATTCTGAAGGTTCTCAAACTGTATTAGATCTTTCTGTGCACAACCTTTCTTTTATTGTGAGCTTATGATTAATGTTCAAAAAGGATAATTGTGTTCAAATTAGGATAAATACCACAGCAATCAAAAAGGTTCCATAATTAGTCATGGATTTGGCACTATTACATATTTAAATTAATGATCTGCACAGTAGAGAAATATGTTTTTCAAATTAAGCCTGTAAAGGGCTTCAAGCAATCTAAAAGACAAAATTTGAGTTGAAAATGTTCTTATTATATCTTTCAATAAGGAAACCACATTGCAGTAGGACTACTTAGTTACACAAACAGACACGCAGAAAGGAATTAAAGAAAAAAAGGTTAGTGTGGCTGGCATGAAACACAAATTGAGCAGAAATTAGAATCAGCATAAGACCCCTGAAAAAAACAGGGATGGGAAATGCCAAACCGGGATCTAAAAAATAGATGACTCTCTACAAGACATAGGGAGCTATCCTTTTGCTGTCTTCTATATGAGACAAATCTTAGGTGAAATACTTCAACAAGGGGATGAACTAGGTGATCAAAGTTCCTTTTAGATCTGTTACTACTACTACTATTTTTTTGGAAATATTATTATTATTATTGGGATGTAGGAACTGTTTTGTGTGCTACTGGGAAATCTATCTGGCCAATGTAATACATATACAGACAGCTAGCAAGTTGTACCATGCTTTCTGAAGTCTGCCTATGCTATACCAGATGCGGCAAAATATTTTCACATGTAGAACATGCCATGTTCAATACACCCTTGAGACTCAGGAGGTAGGCACTTGGTAATCAGATTTGTCAGCTGCAGTGCTCTGTCATTTTTATAAATTGTTCAAGTACTAAAATTGGATCAGTCAGTTGAGTCTAAGCTCAGATTTATGGAAACACATAGTTTATTTAATTCAAATATAGTTAGCTTAATCTGTGTTTACTTACACTCAACTGTCTGATTAAAGATGCACCAACACATTTACTATAACACTAAGTAAAATGATGAGAATTTAGTTTCCACCATGCTTACATTAACTTGGCAATACTGGTGATTTTGGTCTCTTGAATAATTCTGTACCTAAGGGCCATAGCAGTGTTGATGCCTGCAGTGATTTTCCTGGCAAGGACTGTGTTCCCTTATTGCCTTATCTGTGCCTCACAGAACTGCAGTTTTAACTTTTCTGCTTCCATCAGCAGTTGCCTGAGATTTCTCAGATATATTACCTATTGCTTGTACTTTTATCTCCACTTAAGCTCTCATT
>VZTM01013085.1:35356-57210 GCA_013400555.1 Jacana jacana
TAATAGATAAGAGTATGGTAGACTGATTTGTTAGACTGATTTTCACCTTCTTGCTTTTCTCTTGCTCACTGAAAATCTGCCTCAGTGCTTCGTTCTTCCTTTATGGTTCCTAACTTATATTGTACCGTTTTTTGTGTAACTTCATTGCCTGCTAGCACTTCAAGATTTGTATGATTGCTTTTTAATATATTTTAGGTCTAATAATAGTACCAAATGAATTTGGTTTAAATGTAAAATACTTGAATAATACATGAAACAAACTAAAACATGAAGCCTGTCTTTCTAAATGTAAATCCTACATTGCACTTAGATTTACTGACGACAATTCTCTTTCCGGGATTTCCATACTGTCACAGGTAATCTTTTGAGATAACGTTTAAACTATAAAGATTTTAATAAATGCTGTGTGCATCACTCAGCCTCATTTTGTCTTTTCAAATACAATCAGCAACTAACTCAAGATGTAGGCTCTTCTCTCTTCTCATTCATAAAGATCCTTGCTTTCTCCTTTTATCTCAATTAGACTGTACTCTGGTGATTGGAGGAAATTAAATTTTTGTTGGAGAAGGATCACAGTAGTAAATTACATTTTAGGATTTAGAAAATAGCAGGATATGTAGAATATGGTATCTGCATACTGAACATGGTTCTTTGTCATTTGCAGTGCATTCAGTTTTAACTGTCTTACTAGAACAGAAGGCTAACGGCTTAAGAGTAGCAATGCAACTGCGTCTCCTGTTTAGAAAGTGATACTATTTTAAAATAGGTATTTGAATAGTTACACAAAATCTTACTGCTTTTATGCCTCGAACATGAAACTAATTTTGCTTTGAGCTTCTCTATAGCTTCTGTGGTTAAAATAAAACATAATTTCCTTAGTATAACATTACATTGTACTTTTGCATCTACTTTAAATCATATGGTTCTGAAATTAATGTTTGCTTCATTTTGCATTACACGTGACAGATCTGAATCATCACTGTGCTGTTCCTTCAGCATTGCTTGTAAGACTTAATGTCCAGAAAATTTTATCTTTTCCCTTTCTGAACAAATGCAGGGTGATCCTGTGGCTCATTTCCTGTCCTATGTAATGGAAACTTTGTCAATTCAGAAATCTTTTTTTCAGGTTGGGAAAAATTGCTCCTTTGGATGTACCTCTCTTGTCATTGACTTGGAGCAACAGACAACACAGAAAACTAACTTAAAGCAGCTGCATTGTTTTAAAGCCCTAAAATAACATAGCATACATCCTAATATGTCCTACCTGGAGAACCCAAGTAGTATTTCATAGATTTTTTTGTTTTCAAATGATGGTTTCTTATTTCTGCTGATTCCACATGCTTCAGTTAAGGTTAAACAAGCTTCATTTTAACAGCACTCAGCTGAGTATAATCACACTCTGTAAACAAACCCTGTTTAATCTTTTCTCCTTCCAAAAAGGACAAAAAGGCATTTTTTGGCCAAAAGATTGCTATTTTTCATTCTGTTGTAAACACCTTTTATTGGAAGAGTTGCACAATCACATAGGATATCATTAGTAACATCACGTTTCTTTACAAACATATATAATAAGTTTCAGGCCATCATTACCTCTACTTTTATATGAGAGAGATCATATTTTTAATATATGTCTGTGTTCAGCACTGGTTTGGATGTCTGCACAGCTTCAACTCCAATATTTACCAAAGCGCGTGCACTTCTGAGTGCATGGTTTCTCTCACAGTGTATATTTTTGCTTCAAAAAAGGTAGTTCTCTCAGGTGATTTATTGGTTAATGCTATAGATATATCTCACAGACCATTTATTTACATTTCTATATGATTTTTATCCATATTTTAAACCATTTCAGCTTCTAAAAAGGCCCATTCTATATATAAGTCCTCCTGGAAATATTCAAGGGGAGGCTTGAGGAGGCCCTGGGCAACCTGGTCTGGTTGGGGGTGTCCCTGCTGACTGTTGGGAGATCAGACTAGATGACTCTAGAGGTCCCTTCCAGCCTGGACCATTCTATGCTTCTTTGATTCTATACTGGAAGATATACTTCTTTCAAGGACTGAAGTCCCAGTTATTGTGTTTATAGCACACAAGAAGGTACACTCCACAGTCAATATGCAGTCCTGCATCCATGACCATATGGACTCTCTGTGTGTGTCCAGGATCCCTTTTAAACAAGGATGGAAAGAGGTAGGTTCGCATTTCACCCAAATGCTGCCATCCAAACACTCAGGCAGGATGTCACAGGTGTGCATCCCTACATAAAACCTCAGAGACAGTCACAGATTTAGATAAAATTTAAACCAAGGGAATCTGAACTAAATGTTGTGGGTGGCCAGAAATAGCTGCACTCTACAGGCAGTTTAGTTTTAGAAATGTATTCCATTTAGTTGTGAAGCAGAAAACTGAACAGTATCAACTGTAGAATTCTTCTTCCTTTAGCCCTGTTTAGCTCCATTTAACTGGATCTATCTCCATCACATCATGAAAAAGCATTTTGAAACCTATCCATCATTGTTTTACTAAAAGACGGTCTGCCATTTCCTCACTGGAAAGATGAAATATTTACCTGATTAAATTATGGTGGTATATGCACCATAATTACCTAAATGAATGCAGAGACTTTAAAGCTCAAAATCAGTTTCATTAAACTAATTAAACAAAGATAAAATTTTGACCTATGAAAATCAGGAGGATCTTTTCCCCCATACCCTTAGGTAGTCCAAAGACAGGAAATGGTCTTAAAATTCAAATAATACTTAAGGTTTAACATGCCTTAAAGTTCAACAAATTCTGAACACTAAGAACTAACTCCAGAATAGAAACCTACTAGAAATGCTGAGACACCAGATTAGTTGGAATTTATTATTGACCACAAACAATTTACTGCCAAATACCAGACATTTGCAAAATTTTATTACCATGAGAATATCAGTGCTTTTAATATGACTATCACTTTAAAATTTTTCGTCTTCATATTTTCACTCACATTTTGAGGAAATTAGTTGGTACTTTAATAGTTTTTCAATGCATTTCAAAAACAGCATGCCAAAGTCCCTTTTCTAATTCTGGGGAGAGGAACACTGACATCTAATATTCAAAATGAAAGTGCAAATACAGAAAAGAAATGGTAGCTCTCTGATTTCACGATCTTGTAATGACACTTCATGAAGGATGAACTTTAGCTGAAAAATTCTACAATTAACACCAGTTTTTCAAAGAAGCTAAGCATTCAGCTGAGTCGTATGGGCATATAGCTGTTGGAAATCCATCATAAAGTTATGACTTCTGGAAATCTGTCATCCTAGCAGTTTAAGATTAGTGAACAACTATACGTTTTAATCTTAAATATCAGACTGACATTTTGTCTGTTAGTTAGCTACCTTCACCTTTTTTATAGAAAGTTTGTAACTTTCTGTAAAAACTTATTAATACTATCTTTATGCTACCACTTCTGCAATCAAAATGTATTGAATTACATATAGATGTCTCTAAATAATCTGAAAATCTTAAGTATTCTTTACATGTAGATTTTATATGAAATAGCTTTACATTGTGAATAGAAATTTGGCAAAAGAGAAAAGGCATCTACATGATGGACAGCAATATAATTGCATTATTCAAAACATCTCTGTGGGAAATTCCTAGCACATGCTTTTCTTCCTGACACAGTTGTTTTTTAACAGCCGTGATCATTTGCTTGATAATCTTGTTTGTTATCCATGTGTGAAGGGATAACATCAACCAGAAGTAATTTTATGAACAAATCTACTTCCCAAAGTGCCTATGCCTCCTCTTGCAAGTTTGCAGAAAAATCAGAGCTTTTTCAATTGAACATCTGTCTACAAGAAAAGTTTTGAAAACACCCTGCCACATGAGCTGGCTTCCTTCATAAAGATGCCACTGCTGTTCCACAAATACATTTATTTTCTTCCCTGGACTCAGCCTCCCTTTTAAGCATGGCTAGGATATCAAGTGTTTGATCAACTCTAAAAGCAGGACAGCTTGGGATCACAATTTCTTAAAACATTGCAAGTTTCTTTGAGGAATTTACTGTTCAGCATATTATACTCTGGGATCAATTGGTTCCTGTAAACTAGGGTATGAATCATTTAATCAGGATATAGTAATTCTGTAACACATGGTTTGGAAATCTTGACATTACGTATTTTAATGTGCCTGGGGTTGCTAATGGCATATTCATATTTAATTCATACAGATACAGCTGTAAGATTCCACATGACAACACGCTTTTTTACAGCAGCCATAAGTAATTTTCCTGAAGTGGTAAAGTGAGGTACAAACCAGAATTGCACACATATTGATTAGTTCCGAGGTTCTGGGAACAATTTGTGAAGCAACAACCTATTCAATAGATTCCACAAAGAAAACATTGATAAAGTCTGTACACATATTGGTTGTCTTCCTACCTTCTCATCCTTTATCAACCACTGATTCCTCTGTTAAAATCTTTCTAGCTATCAAAAATCAGAATAAACACAGTGTTGGCCTAAATCCGATCCTTTTGATCAGAAGATAGACCTGAAAATCAAAGAGAGAAAATCAAAGAGAGCTAAGCATTTACATTGGACTTAACGCAGTTAAGTCTTGGTGTGGCAGCTCTACTGCCCTAATTCCACATTTGCATGTTGAATTCAATGACAAAACTGCTATTAACTTCAGATGTCCTGTAACTAAAATAAACTGGTGTATGCAAACTAAATTGGGAATTAAAACTGAATTATTAAACTAAGCAACAGAAAAATAGGGAACTCAGGAACTAATAGCTCCACTCATACTGATCTAAGGAAGAAGAAATGTCATATTCAGAATCTATTTCGCTATGTGACTTTACCTGGCAAAGTTCCTATGATTGTTTACACGATAGAGAGACTATAGAATCATAGAATCATTAAGGTTGGAAGAGAGCCTTGGGATCATGGAGTCAACCATCAGCCCTACTCTACAAAGTTCTCCCCTACACCATATCCCTCAACACCACATCTAATCTACTCTTAAACTCATTCAGGGATGGCAACTCAATCACCTCCCTAGGTGAAATAGGGCAGCCTATTCCAGTGTCTGACCACTCTTTCTGTGAAGAATTTTTTCCTAGTGTCCAGCCTAAAATGACTTCATTTTCTACTGAAAAATATTACTTTCTACTGAAAACAATCTAAATCATAGAATCATAGAATCATTTAGGTTGGAAGAGACCCTTGGGATCATCAAGTCCAACCATCAGCCCTACTCTNTGTTGAGGTGCCCAGAACTGGACACAAGACTCAAGGTGTGGCCTCACCAGTGCTGAGCACAGGGGGATAATCACCTCCTTACTTCTGCTGGTCACACTATTCTTTATGCAAGCCAGGATGCCATTGGCCTTCTTGGGCACCTGGTAACACTGCCGCCTGTCAAATAACCTATGATTTTTCTGAAACAATTCTGTTGAGGAAAACTGTCTCAGACTGCTTTAAGAATCCACATTAGTACTGGATAAGCCTGTGTCTCCTGTTAAAATTAAAAGGAACAGGCATATAATTTCTGCTACATGTTTATAGTAGATTATCTGAATATCTCCACTCCTCAGTGGATTCATTCACAGTGCATCTGTAAATATCAAGTGTCTTCTAGAGAAAGAAATATGCCCCATCTAGATTATTTGTATGCCAGATTTCCTTTGGAGGAGGCTACTAGAAGTCCTGTTGGTATTCTTGTGGCATCATGTTCTCCTAGAGCAAACAGCTGAGTGCCAGGACGCTAACTCCAGTGTGCTTGCTCAAGTGTGAAGAGATTTTCAGTTTCATTCTCTGCTTCTGAGATAGGAGATGTTACATTCCTGCAAGAAATGTCCTTATCAATCTTCTGTACTTGACATTATCTGTGCAAGGGGCAATAGAAGCCCTGAAATACCTTGTGCCTCTGGACAATCCTGTCAGCAGCTGTGGAGTGAGCCTGTCCTCACTGTTTTTCTTTGCTGTAGCTCTTCAAAGGTGTTTAACCCTATAGCTACAGACAGCTAACCTGGACCCTACATTCAGTATTGCTGCCTGCAGCCTTCTTCCTGTGGGTGTTCATCACAACCAGACCACTTCTGTGGCAATAAAGCAGAGGGAAAATCATCCTCATCAAGGAAACTGCCATTTTCTCATCAAGCTACTAGCACAACAAATGGATCAAGTTATTTATTTCCCCCAAATAGTTGAAAACGTATTCTGTAGCAGAAACTTGGATTGGACTTTTGATGACACTGGCATAAATCTGTCTCAGTTCTATTAACTGCCCTGGACTTACACTTATGTAATTGAAAGAAGAATTGGGCCCTTGATATATTAAGACAGCCTTGGGCCAACTTTCAGGCTCTAATTAGGAGTCCACTGAAAGGGAAAAAATGTTCGTTATGATAAATACTGACAGAAATGTAGGTACACAAGCCAAACACTCCCAGTGTAATAACGCTACCCACCTGCAATACAGCCAAACAGAGGGCTATTGCCAGGCAGGTAAACAAAAGGGGATCAGGAGGCTCAGGCAGAACAGGAACAGACGGACCATTTGTCAAGTAGTGGCCTTATTCTTAGTCAAAAATTGGCAAGAAAAAATCCTGATACTTAATGGATCTATCAAACAATTAGGGGTGAAAGACTGAATCTGATCTGGCTCAGCTTCATAGATTCATTGCTGTATGGATTCTATTCCTGCAATTTATTCTCTGATTGGAAAAAATAAGAACCAAAAATTTGTGCCTTGACTTTTGAAGTCTCACTCCTTGCCGCAGATATCTACAGTTACCAGCAGTTTCAAAAGAAAGTGAAAGAAACTCAGTATTAAGAAGTTTTAGGGATAATCACACAAAATTTTATTTCTGCTTTTTCAATGTACAGTAATTTATTCCTCAATGTATAGAGTATATATTTCATTTATATTAGGTTTGATTTTACCTGATTTCTTTTTGAGGCAAGATGTATTGCAATCACATCTTTTATGTCCAACCAATTTGACCTAAACAGCCAGTTGAAACAGGTGTGGTGGAAGAATGAAAGTCTGAATGAAAGACCACTGATGGAGAAAAGATAGCAACTAAAATTGCTCAGAAATTCTGAGAATCCTCAGAAAANCTCAGAAAATCCTCAGAAAAGATGCAGGAGAATTGTTCTGAAGGTATGGTGAGGATCAGTAGGCAGATTTCTGAGGCTGAGGTACAGGTGCAAAGGACGGGAAAACAAGCCAAATAGTTTGACTTTCTGCTATAAAAAGTCACAGGGTAATAAGCCATAGGAAAAGATCAATGTTCTGCTTTCAGTTCTGCCACAGCTCTCTTGTGTGTAACACCAGACCGGTCATCTAATCAGCCAGTGCATCAGATTCCCATAAAATAGGGATAAAATGCCTACTTTACAGGTTATAGTGAGGTCATTGGTTTTTGTTAGAAAAAGGCTTTGCAGCATTAGAAAAATATATAAAAGTGCAAAGTATACATGAGTGAAACACAGAAGTGCATGCAGGCAGACATTAATGTAAAATAACATCCATTTAATATAATGAATAAACACTAAATTGGGATCATGGTTGAGGGATCATGCATGAGGCATTTCCTTTTTTTCCTTCTCTGATATCTCCTCTGACAGTTAGGCCTTTGAGATACCACCACCTGATAATGAGTCCAGCAGAGACTTCTCAGAGAAACTGTTTACCCATCCTTCTTAAGATCCTCTTTTGAGCCTTTCTCTTTACACACACACTGTTCACAAATCGCTAACTGTAAAACTTTGTTTTATTTAATTTCAAATATATACAGATAATTTAAAAAAACAATCATCCTGAAAATAAAAGGTAACTCACCCTTCCTCGAGGAAATCTTTGAGGGTAGAGCAAATATATTAAGGAAAGACACTTGGCTTGGCTTGTCTGATATCAGCCAACCATTAAAATGGACTTCTCCTGCTGTGAAAATTGGTTCTCTTGCTTCCACTCTTCTCCTGTCCAATGTTTTCCATGTCTGCATGAGGCTTACCTTTCATGAATCCTTATTTAAATTCATGATTAATGTCTTGGTTTCTTTGTTCAATATTTGGTGCCTTCAGCAGCTACTAAACCAACTGGTCATTCTGGTGTGTGTAGGACAAGGCTATTCAATTTTCAAGGTACTTTCATTTCAGTGACTACAAATTAAAATATGAGGTCTGATTGTTATATTCAACCTGGGACAAGGCAAACTATTTTTTTCAGAAGCAACTTCTACATATGGATGCAGAGGCATTTAGGAGACCGTAGATGTCAGAGAATCAAGTCCAGGTTAAAATAATGAATTTGATGTTAACCCGGAGTTCGAAATTCAGTCATTAAGTTCACCAAAACACTATCTTTTTCTCCATCTGCCTGGACCTTTCATTACATTTCTGATCTGATGAAGTAGATTTATCATTTTTCCTGTTTAGTAAAAAACCCTTTCTTTTATGTTTGAAATATTTATAGTGGTATCATAGGATTATTAAGAGTAAATAAGTTCTAACAACTGGGACACAAAGACCCAGGTTTCTACTACATCCTTGTAGGCTCACTAAGTATATTTGATATGGTAGCCACTGACAACTGTTGGCATGTGCTGTGGGTTGTAACTGAAGCTTTGTTAATAGTTATAGTCCATTCGGGAGTGCTTCCCTGCAGATTCTTGAGATTTTGTGGAGGTCATACTTCATACTGTTACAACTACCATAAATACCTTTTCTTGTCTTTCTAGCTCCCAAATTAGCAGCTGCTATTCCCTTTCTAAAATTACCTTCTCCACTCCAGGCATGCCAATACTTAAAATAGCAATATGGGTTAAAGAATTTAAATGCTTTGCATCTGAATTTTTCCCTCGTAGTGGCAAGGACTTTTCATCTAGCAACTTTGGTTTTGCTATGTCTTTCTGGTCCTTTCATCACACTTGTAAAAGGTTCTCATTCTGGTACTTCACCAAAATTTGGTAAGAAGCCATATGTGCTGAAGATCCATTCAGAAAGCTATACATAAAACCAACAAAGAATATTTTGTGTAAGTTAGCAATGTAAGAAATCATTTCTTATCTCAGAGCAACCTGACTCTTAATTCTTTCAGAATAGTCTGAAGAGTATAAAATAAGATTAATCACAATAGGAAAGAGTAAAGATTGCAAAAGCTTGTCATGATGATTCTTTTATAGGATAGGTAGGCTAAGTCAAAAATATGTATCCTGTTAAGTACTAGATCACTTATTACATAAGAGTAATATCATTACAATAATTTATATTTTCATCATTGTCACTTTATTTAATTGGTCTCATTTTATAGGTTATTCATATCACATCTTCTGTTCAGTTTGACAAAGCTGTTTAATTGATCTCTCCAAAGTTCACATTTATCTCATCACATTGTTATAAGCAGCAGGACAGAACAAGCTGACCATTTGTTAGTATTACAAATGGAAAATATTATGCTTTCATGATGTCCTTATATGTATACTTATGTCCTCTATGAAACGCAGCATACCAGACTACTCTTCAGCCATCATTACGTTCAGATGAACTATTTCCATACTTTATTACAAGCTCAGGCTTCTTTTCAGCCCAGGGATGTTAAAGTATGTTAAGCTTAATATTTCATGCAAAACTAGGTTATATAATGGTTTCATATGTAAAGTAGGTGAACAGATGGATCACTGCTCTTGTGAGCTGAACTAGATTAAATTAGGACTAGATTTAAATAGATTAAATTACATGGTCCTAATAAGGTCATTGAGAAGAAAAAAAAAATTAAATAAAGGGGTCATGAATACCATCACAAAAAATGTAATCAGCATAAATTTTTATTTGAAGAATAATAACTAGAAAACTTTAGCAAGAATCTTTTTTTTCTAAGTGTGGATAAGATAAATTTAAGAACATATTCTGTGCTCAATAAACTATCTTGTACTGTTGGAATTTTCTGCCAGAAGATTAATTTCTTCCAATCCCATCTCATATCTTATGTGACAGAGGATTAGCAGTTGCTCATAAACAGATGGTTATATTTGTCACAGGTATTTTGGCCTGTAGCCAACCGATAGCCAGACAAGTGTTTTGCAAAAAACCACATCTGCTCCACAGGAAGAGGGTAGTGTCTGCTGACTGCCTAATAGCTCTCCTCTCAGACAAAATTCCTATTAGAGCTACACCTGCTACTCTTACTATGTCCCACTAGATGCATTTGCAACTCAACTATTTTGTAAGTCAACAAGGTCTTGATCATCAAATTGATCAATATTTTTTCAACTCAACTGAGTTATTCTGGTTAACATAAACTATATGGGAACAGGATATAAATAGGTAATTAAATGTATATATCTTTAAATCAGGATGTATAGACAGAGAATATAGACCTTACTTCAAAAGATAACTATTTTCTAAAGCTATGGTATGTGGCCAAATGTTTCTCCCTTTGTTTTGCTCTTTAAAGGTAGTTAGAAAATTTTCCAAAATTAATGCTATTACTCACAAAAGTTCTTAGGATATACAACAGAGGTGCATAAAAAAAACCCCTCCAGCTTACACAGCATTGTTTTGGGATTATTTCTCCAGGAACTACATTCTAAACTACACAAATTCTCCAGCCAAGTCTGTTAAGATTGATGGGAGCCTTGGGTAATCACAGCAAAACACTTGAAAATAAACAAAATATACAAGAATTTTACCTCTTCTATAAAAAAAATAGTCAATGAAAGAAACAACTAATGCTGAGGTATCTTTAAGAAGCAAAATGAACTATTTTAATTGACTTACAGTGGAGAGTTAGCAAGAAAAATACCCCTAAAAGGAAGTTTTAATCTCAGTTTTAGTTTTTTCTAATGGCGATTTGGGGGATTTTTCTGTGGCAAGGAAATTCTGCTTTTATTTGGAGTGATTGAAAACATCATCAGGGAGAAGAACCACACAAAACCCTTAGAGAATTTATTAAATATGTTTTATAACATTGTTCGATCTTTTGGGAAATTAAAGAGAGTGTCTGCTGTTGGAAGAGTAGGAAAAAGAGAAAGAACTCTTGGGAGGAAGAAGAGAGAGTATCTATGCTTTTTATTGCTTAAGCTAAGTTACTTAATCAGAGTTACTTTTATCAGAAGGGTGAGGTGAAAAATCCCTGTTATGGTAAGACTCATTTGTTCTATCTGGGCACAATTTTTTTGGCTGGCCATTTTTACGCGGAACTCGAAAATCAGAGGTGAAATCAGTGTTTTAAAGAAACTGTGTCTGTGTAAACTCTTTTGTTTGCCAGTCTTTCACACCGTTGCAAACTCCTTGATTAATGGATTGCACTGTCAAGTACCTTATGTACCGTCACTATTTTCATTTTTATCTAATTTCAGAAGAGAAGGAATGGGGTTAGGAACGATCCTAGTAACATATGCCAATTCTGGAGAGATATAATCAAATCTCTTAATGTTCCAGAGACAGACACTCCTTATCATTGTCAAGCATGCAGTCTACATGAATGCATCATAGTATGGAGAAGACTAGAAACAGCCCAGTGCAACATATAAGATTGACAGTATGTGATTCCATACATGTCTCTACTATTCATATAGACTTTAGTTGTTTTTTTTTTTAGTTTTGTAACTTTATCTCAGATGCCATTTTCAACCTAGCTCAGAAAACCTCATGAATTTATACCATTAGGAACAACTGTTTTTCTATAATAACAGGGTTTACAATGCTGTATGGGTGATGCACTGATTGAAAGACAGTTCAGTTCTATGACCTGCACTGCGTGGAATGTGACCTGTGAAATCCTTGTTCTTTTCCACCCTTTTCTGGAGTGTCTGGAGCCCCTGGAAGAGAGTAGCAAGGAAAAAATCTTCCTACATATTGAAGAAAGCAATCAGTGGAAAGGTGTTTGACAGCTGGATGGGAATGGTCTGTGCTAATAGATCTGTGTAGGAAGCAGAAACCAAACTGTAGTCCATTATACAGAGCCTATGCACATTCTAGTTCAGTGGAGAAAATATAGGAACAAATAGGTGCCTGTTTTCTGTGGTTACCTTTTAGAGCTAGATTTCACATAGCATTTTGCCAGCTCACGTGATACCACGTTAGCTCCACAGCCATTCATTACAAAATATAATAATGAGCAGTGAACTCCTGCAGCATTTTGTTTTTGGTACATGACACAGGACTGAATCAGAAATAATAGCTCACAAAACTGAACCAAGTAGAACAATATAGATGAATAAAAGTCATTGTGAGACCATAGCAAAACAAGAATATTAATAGAAGCAGGAAAAAAAAAAAAATCAGTCATACCTGCCAGGAATGACGTGCTGAGCTTTTATCATTTTGCTTCAGCAAGGTATTTGGTGCAGGAATGCTAAATGATAGTCAGTGTTGGTTTCTGGTTTATGTTTAACCTCTGAATGTGCTACCCAGGAATGTAGGGAATCATTCCGATTTTGAAATACAACTGAGCAGTTATGTGGGAGGGACTGTAAAGACTTGCAGCATAAGGTAGAAAAATTATAGGGAGTGGATTTTTCTGTGGAACTTTAACACCATCCTGGAATATTATTTATCTATGCCATCACAAGCAAACCTTAAAACTGCAGATGATGCTTAGGCAACAGATTCTTAGCAGCAACCAAGAATACTGTATATGATGGTTAAAGGTTAAGTAATCCAGGGCTCAGTTTAGCTCTATTCCTTATTGAAAAAATGCTGTACATTTGTTAGGTTTTTACTACATTGGGATTGTACCACTAGCATTGTCAAATTAGTTGTGCAGGGTGTCATTCAAATGCTGCTGTAGAGCTGCTGTGTCACTGCAGGACAGGACTAAGACCTCCCTTATGCTTTATGTTTTAATAGATGTATACACTTGATTTATTTCTTTGTTTTAACATATTACACGTTTCTCTAAATGAAAAAAAATACATGAAGAGTTAGTGTTTAATTACACTGCTTACTGTGAGTCAGCTGTCACATCAGAAGGTTTCAAATAAATAGTACATTTAAAAGTCGCAAATTCTGCAGTTTTGTAAAACTAGCAGCTGGTCTAAAATGTATAAAAGCTTTAATGCAGTGAGATTCAACTGGGAATGCTGAAGAAAAAGAAAGAAGGTTCATTTCAGGAGTTTTTCAGTAATTGTTCAGTTGTTTACCAGAAAACCCTAAGAAAGTTCCTCTTCAGAGGGATGAACTGTTAAGAGGTAGTTTGGTGGGGGATTTGGAGGATAGAGGATTTTTACTTCTGTTTTTTATCTGTGTTATGATTGTGACAGGGGTATGTGATATTAGATTCCTAGCACATTTCTTTCAGCTGAAAAATCATTGTGGAACCCTCTGTGTTGTATATATTTAAGATCATGCTACAGCTTCCAGGACAGTGGGATAGAGCACACCCTCAGCAAGTCTACTGACGGCAGCAAGCTCAGTGGTGTGGTCAACACAGTGGAGGGAAGAGATGCCATCCACAGGGACCTGGACAGGCTTAAAGGGTGGGCTTGTGCAAACCTCAGGAAGTTCAACCAAGCTAAGTGCAAGGTCCTGCACCTGGTACATGGCAATCCCAAGCACAAATACAGGTTGGGCAGAGAAGGGCTGGAGAACAGCCCTAAGGAGAAGGACTTGGGAGTGCTTGTGGATGAGAAGATCAACATGAGCCAGCAGTGTGCATTAGCATCCCAGAAAGCCAACCAAATCCTGGGCTGCATCAAGAGAAGTGTGGCCAGCAGGCCGCGGGAGGTGATTCTACCCGTTACTCTGCCCTGGTGAGACCCCAACTGAAGTACTGTGTCCAACTTTGGAATCCTCAGCTCAAGAAGGACATAGACCTGTTGGAACTGGTCCATTGGAGGGCCACAAAAATGATCAGAAGACTGGAGCACCTCTCCTATGAAGACAGGCTGAGAGAGTTGGGGTTCTTCAGCCTGAAGAAGAGAAGGCTCCAGGGAGAGCTTATAATCACAGAATATCAGGGATTGGAAGGGACCTTGAAAGATCATCTAATGGCCTCCCAGTATCTGAAGGGGGCCTGCAGGAGGGGTGGGGAGGAACTCTTTATCAGGGAATGTAGTGATAGGATGATGGGTAAGAGCTTTAAAATGATGGGAGATTCAGATTGCATATTAGGAAGAAATTTTTTACTGTGAGGATGGTGAGACATGTTGCCTAGAGAAACTGTGGACACTCAAGTGTTCAAGGCCAAGCTGGATGGGGCTTTAAGCTACCTGGTCTAGTGGGAGGTGGAGGTGTCCCTGCCCATGATAAGGGGATTGGAACAAGGTGTTCTTTAAGGTCCCTTTCAACTCTAACTGTTTGATGATTCTATATGACATCCTAATTCTATACAAAGAAACAGAGAAAGGCCTCCAGCCACTATTTACCAGTGCAGTCTGATATTGTTTCTGAAATCAGATGACACAATGTGAATACCAGTTTCAAGGACTGATTAAAACTCTCAAGGTTATGTCCTCCTTGAATCTTTGAATTCACAAATAGGAAGAATATTGAAAGACCATGATCAAGGTTAGTGGCCCCTAAAATTAGAACTTATGACTGTGTTTTGATTTCTCTGTGTGTGTACAAACGCAGAGATCATCTGTGCATTTGAGCTTCTTTTTTTTCTCAGATCTTTTTTTTCTTTCCAGACAGCGATACCCTTCATTAAAATGTAGGAGTTAAGGTGCAGTGTTTTTATTTTACATGTATTTCTCTATCAATTTATGTTGCATACGAATTGATAATGTAGCTGTGTGCAGAATTCCCTGAGAAAGCTTTTTGGAGAAAGGTAGCTAAAATCCTCTCTTAATTTCAGATTTAGTCAATCTTTTCAGTTTAATTTATGCTATATTACATTACAATTTATGCTATACATTGTAAAAGGGCAACATGTCCTATTGATGTCATGAAACAACACTTCTAGGTGCGTTAGCTCTGTAAACCTGAAGAGATAAGTCATTCCTTTTCTTGTTTATCTGTACTTTTAATTTGAACATTCTGTATGTCAATCTTCTGCTTTTACAGCAGTTTCACTTTCCAGGAGGACATAAAGACTCTTCTAAATTACAATGACCCCAAGGCTGTCTGGAACCTAAGAGGCTGCTACAATGAATTTGTTCATTACCTCCATTCTGCCCTCTCCAAGACGAAATCCTTTATTTGGCTCTGGAGGGTGGGGAATTAGGACTGGGCTCAGTAGATCTAGGCAAAAAACAAGTAGTATTTGCTCAGAAAAAAAGGACATCATGTCCTCTGCAGTGGACCAGGCACCTACCCTAATGACAGAATCTAGCTGAAGCATTTTACACATTTTAATATCCAAATAGGGACATTTAGACCTAGGTTTAGATTTAGATTTAAGCCAATAAGGTCAGTAAATTCAACATTTTTCAAATTTGCATAAATAGGACAACCATGTTTTTATTTCCTTAAAATAATTAGACAACTTGTTCGCCATACAGATAATTGAAATCATTTGAGGGAGCTGAGAACACTCTTAAGCTTTAGTCTTACATGATAAAGAACAACTTTTACCATGTTAGTAGAAGCTAATGTAGAGGAAGCATTGACAGTTTGGTTTGCAATATTTCAAGAAGTAAAAAAAAAAAGTGTAAATATATACATTCTGATTTCTTTATTCTCTGGATCATGAAGCCTGGGAGATTATTCTGTTAAGTTTCTTTAAAAGAACTGTGGTGACTCAGTTGGGCAAAGGAAAAGAAATTTTCCATAGATTTCCAAAAACCTGAAAATTATTATTTTATTTTTTACAAGCCTCCATAGGTCTCTCTAACCCAGATAAGTTAGCTGTTGGCTGAAAAAGAAGGAAAGGAAAAAAAAAAAGTAAAAGAATGAAAAAGGTTTGGTCTGGATATTTAAGAAGATATAGCAATATGTTATATACTTGAAAATGTAGAAATACACTTATCCTGTCAAATTCGAATCAGTGATTATAGCCCAATCAGTACAAACAGTAAATTGAGATAATGAGCATTGCACTGTCCATATAGCAGTGCCAAGAAAAGTAAGGAACAACCAAATTTTCATCCCAGGATTTTATAGCTCTGGAAAACATTTCTCATGCCACCAGAAAAAATCTGTTTCTGAGGAAGCGGTCTCTTCTCAGTGCTAGTTAACTTGGGATCTGCAGTGGAGAGCAACCAATACCATGCTCCTGAAATGCCTGTAAGAGCAAAGCCACTGTCACCACCTAAACAGTGCTACTCTTACTTTTCCTAGAAGCTGTCCAGCAGCTACCCCCACATTCCTCTATTCTGTGCCAAAGGGAAATAATGTGGCAAAACAGGATTTTCCAGGTTGGGTATAGCTCTATTCAAATGTTAGGAGAATTCAAATTTTGATTTTCAGTATGTGCTTCTGTCAGACACATGGGGGTTTACGGAGATCTTTGGACTGCAGAGGTTTTAAAGATGTTTCAAAATGAAGAACCCTTTGTTCAAATATGAGCATATATGAGTATCTTTTTTTTTTTTTTTCCCAAAGGCCAGTAATGTAAATAGTCATGTGAGAGAAGGAAGTGCTAAAAGGCACCAGACTGGAACTTCAGGCTGGGTTCAGTTCCTGGCTCTGCTTCAGCTTGTCACTGCAGGCAACCCTTATAGGTATAATATTTCACTACCTCAGTGACATGCTATTAATTAAAGTCTATGCCTGAGGTCTGTGTTAGGAGGAATAAGAGTGGGGAGTCCCCTCTGTGAAGCAGTAGCTGGGTTGTTTTTTGTATCAAAACCACCTCTTTCAAAGTTGACATGGGTGTCTCCATACAGCACTCCACAGGTAGTCCAGGCAATTCCTGGCTTTCCTGGGGCTGAGTGTCACTTCTTTTGCACTGTGAGCTACATTCACTGTAGTGATAAAACTATAATTTCAGACTATGAAAATTAGTTACAGGACTATGAAAACCAGTCATGGGGGGAAATAAAAAGACCTCATAGTTGAAGAATGAGGGGATGGATTATTATTTTTTTCAGCACATATGTATTCAATTTCAGAGAGAAATGAAACTCAGACTGTAAGCACACGAGGAGACCTCTGAGGAGTCAGAACAAAGCGTCTCTTAAATAATAATCAGTCATTCTATCAGCCCATGATTGTAGCAAAATGTTTTTGTTGTAAAACATTTGTCTGACACATGCTTGTAAACCTGCCAAAAGGGATATCCTACTTAACCAAAACAGATATTAGGCTCAAAAGTGGGGTTTCAGTTCAAGATACCCCTGTTTTTTTAATAACTTTTTTTTAGTTAAAGCAAACAATTAGAGAGTACCATTAAATTAAACAAGAGCATAATTAAAATTGCTATGTGACACTTAAGAAGAAACTGTATGTCATCCACGCCATGGCAGCCATGGGACATGGAAACCACTGCTAGCCCAGCTGAGCTGTGCCCTGGCACAGAGGAGGAGGGAACGGGGCTGTTGCAAGCCCTTCAGTGGGGTCACTGATGAGTGATTCCTCTTCCCTGGACACTGGGGTGTAAATTGTGTCTGCTAGCCACACTTTACAGGGTTGCAATAGCAGAGTTTGGCAGGAGTAAGTTTGTGGCCCTTGTTCTTTCACATGAGGCGTTTGCAATCTCAGCTCTGTCTGCCCTCTGCAAGAATGCAGTAGGTCCCCTGAGATCCTCACATCTCCCTCTCCTTCATGTATGTATCTCCACATATCCCAGCTCATGGACAAACCTCTGCACAACCCCAGCAAAAAATTCTCCTAAAGACTCTATTTGCTGCTTCATGCAGCTGGAATCAGCTTTGGTGTCTGGTTAACTCATTGCTAGTGGAAGCACAGAAGCTTGCTTAAGCTTATTTAAGGTATAGAAAAGGAACTGAAAGCTTATCACATGACAGGCAGCAGCATAAATTAACTCAGCCTAGGCAGCCCTTTAGATCAGGAGAGTCAAGTGTTGGTTATGAAAGTGAAAAAGGAATTGGCAAGCCAGGACCTTCAGAGAGTTAGGGGAAAAAAAAAAAAAAAAAAGGTAAACAAACCCTTGAAATTATTTTTAAAAATTAAATTAAAGCAAAAAGTTAATCAATCATAAGTGACAGGATAGTTCTTAATACTAAGACATGATAGGAATCCAACTGTTCTAGTTCCATCTATATATTAAATCTGCATATTGACTGGAATTTTGAAAAGATAAACTCAAGAGATAATTAGGGGATTAAAAAAAATACTATTTTTTCATTATGCTTCTGTCGCTTATAGAGGAAATAGAAAGCAAACTGCTCTCAGTGAGGAATCACTTACAAGTCAAAGAGGAAAGAATTTATTCTGCTAGGTACTATTAGGTAGATAATATAATCAGTTAGTAAAGTTTCATTTAATCAAAGCAATGTCCATGAGCATTAGTGAGTAAAAGGAGAAAAAGAATGTTTGAACAGAGGGCTTATTTTATTTTAATTTTTGTATGAAGTTCACTAACTTACAGGGGGATCTTTGTATAAAACAACAAAGACAGACAATTTAAGGTCAATCATCAAAAAGGTTACATGGGAGAGGTAGGACAAGATGGTGATCCAATAATTTTTGAAGACTGTTTTAAGAATTTATTGAAAGCTATTTTAAAGAGCTCTCTGCTGGGGGATAACATCTCAAGACACTTGGATTATACTGAAGCAAAGGAATTCAACCTTAACTAACTTGCTGGAATTCTTTGAAGATATTGCTGCCATGATAGATAAGGAGAATTCTAATTTAATTAGGTTTTCAGAAGATAGTTAGCACTGCTCCACATCAAAGATTACTGGATAAAAGGTATAGAACAAAGGATAAGAGCTAGTGTAGGATAAAAATTTTCTCCTAAAGTAAAGAACAAAAGACATCGATGTGCAGCTATTATTAAAAGGAAAAGAGGTTACTGTTTATTGCAGGGTTAGTTGAAGTACATGCTTTAAATATTCTTAAAATATTGAGGTATGAATAATTTGAACGGGACTTTTACAAATCAAGGGACACAGTTTCTAATGAAGTATATCCTCTTTGTTCCTTATAGTTATCACAAATTTACTTGCCTTATGCAATCTGCCTTTGAAACTGAAAGAAGGCAGATTTAGATTAGATATCAGGAAGAAATTCTTTACTGCGAGGGTGGTGACACACTGGCACAGGTTGCCCAGAGAAGCTGTGGATGTTCCATCCCTAGAAGTTTTCAAGGCAAGGTTGGATGGGGCTTTGAGCAACCTGGTTTAGTGGGAGGTGTCCCTGCCCATGGCAGGTGGGATTTGATCTAGATGGTTTTTAAGATCCCTTCCAACCCAAACCATTCTATGATTCTATGATTCAATGTGACAGAATTTTACAAGTTGATTAAAATATGGTAACATAAGGAAAATTTTGGATTTCTTACTATATTTCCTTGTCCTGACAATGCTTAAATGGGAAAAGGAAGACTGATGCTGTGCTGTGCCACAAGCAACTGTGGCAATTTAAAAGTTTATTTGAGCAACTTTCAGGCTAATTTAATTTGGCACAAGAATTTTAAAACTCAGCTAAGTTGAAATGCACAGACAGCTAACGGACCAAAACTGTGTGCTCACTGTCTGCACTGCCCTTTAAAACTACAGGCAAATAGATTAGAGCTTTCCCTAAGTTCAAAACTTAGAAGAAACTGGGAAATGTTTCCATCACAGCTGCTTTATGCCAAGATTTTACGTAATGCTAATGGAAAAAGTGCTGGAAATTAAAGACATGTTCAGAATGAGTTAGAGGAGTAGAGTGAAAAAAGAAGGGAAGTTACTTTCAGATAAACAAGGGCAAAAAACAAAGACTGGGCATATTGAGGTGGGCAGGCTTTTCCTGTCCTTGCGCTCAACATTTATTAGGCTGCTTTCTCTGTTTTCTGATCATATGCTCCAGGTGAAAGGGCATACTTCGCTTTTGTGCTTTTCTTTCTGTAAATATGATAACTATTACTGCTCTAAGCTTACCCTAAAAAGTAACTTAGTGGTATCTGACCCAAAAGCAATACCACACAATTCATCATTTGTGGCAGCCATAGCCAGAAGCAGTTTTGGGGACTGTGCCTCCCTTTTTGCACCTTTGGTGAACTGTGAAGCAGAATTTTATAAAGCCCTTTAGGTCATTACTTGCAACTTAAAATAGCATATACATGTTACAAATACACTGTCTTCAAATAGAATCAGCACACCATTTCCAGTAAGAAATCTCTTTGAGTCTCTCTGCAAATGAAGCAAAGTCATGTGAACAGCCTTCTCTAACAGCAAAGCATTTTATTGAGTGATCTGCTCGACACAATGTCTCTTGGCTGGTGCAAAGTATAAAAAATCTTAGCAACTATTCAGAATTGCAAAGAAATTCTTGAAATTATTTCCTTTAACTTGTTTTAATTAATTTTCAGCATGTAGGCTGCAATAATTTTGCAATCCGAATGAGGACACGGTTCTCGGACACATAATGGGAGTAGGAGTAAGATTACTTAAGTAAAGGGCAACTTATCAAAGAATCTGCAGCTCCAAGAGTTGCTGTCAGTGGAGAGAAAGCCCAGTATGTGTTTCACAGCAGACACATTTGGATGGTTGCCCTTCTAGCTGCTTTAAGCACAAACACCCATTTTCATCAGTTTATGAAGAAAGAGTTGGCACCCATAGACACCCATTACTAGTGTGGGTTGCAGCACAAGGAAATGCAGTCATGTTCAAACCTTTTACTGTGTTTAAGTCCCAATGTCCAGTGGCTTGTAGTATTTGCTATATATTCACTACCAATCACATGCACAGTGATGCTCGTTGGGGGTCACCAAACTGGACTTTTCCTATTTACCTAATGAGAATTGCCCTACAATTCTCCATAGAGAGAAGATTACATAGAGAGAAGATTACAAACTTCTCTCTATACAAACTTCTCTACATAGAGAGAAGATTACAAACTAAAACAACCTAACAAATCTGCCACCTTGTCTGTGGTGCTGGAAGAACTACTGGAGAGATGGAGGAATGCCAAGTGTCTAGGAGGGTGGTCCAGCAAAAAGCCAAAACTGTAGCAGAAACCTAGGGTATTGAAGCTTTGCAGAAATGGACCTCATTCTGAGCAGTGTAGAGCCATGGAAGAGTAGCTCCCAGAATCAGTAATAGCCCAGCCATTAGAAGCTGGAGCCACTGCTTTGATCAGCCATTGTACTAACCTTGTTTGCAGTGGTATAAATAAGGAGTCATTCTATTTTGATCAGAGAAGTTTAGCCCAGAATAAAACTGCATTGACATCAATATAAGACCACAAGGATTACAATCTTCTGGTGTACAGAAGAGTTATGATCCCACACAGACAATGTTTCCCAGGAACAGGAGTTTTGCATAATTCATTATTAAACTTTTAAATCAGTGGAAGAAGGACAACGAACAGACCCAGCATGATGCAGCTCTTGTCACTTTCTGTCACATCTGCCTTTAATGTCGTGCCTAAAATTAAGCATATGGCTCTGCCCATGGTTGTCCCTGGAAGAGTCTTGCCATTACTTTCCACCAAATGATGTGAGATTCCCAGACAGCCAGAGTCCAGGCTGCCTATATGGACAACACAAGGCCCAGGTTGACACCAGAATGCAGATCCAGCACAGATTTCAGCAGGTAAAAACTAAAGGCTTGGCATTGCCCTGAGATCTGTTAACACAAAGGGCATCCAGGAAACTGTTGCCTACGTGAATGCAGATTTAGGAAATTTTTGCTAGCAGGATGGCAATTGATTACAAGTTTGAGGTCTGTATTGCTGAGGATAATAGGGTGAGGAAGTCCCTGTGCTATATCTTCTCACTGTAGCAGTTCCCCACAAACTGAAACTTTTTGTAAGGGACGTTAATGTTCTGTACCATTCCTGATGTTTTCTCAAAGTGTTCAGAGG
>VZTM01013085.1:57220-96694 GCA_013400555.1 Jacana jacana
AATAATAATAAAAAGAAGAAGAGAAGAAGAAGAAGAAGAAACATTTTTCAGACTTTCTGACTTGCCATAAAATATGTCTTTTGATCCCTCCTGAGCCTAGTGATGTTCCTCTTTACAGATTGGGATTTAAAATAACATCAGAAAAGGTAGGGTTTTTCTGACAAAAGTTCATTGCTGTTTACAAACAAAATACTCACTGCATTCAGATCAGCCTTTTCATTTAGTTTTCTGCTTTCTTCCCTCCTTGTTTCAGGAGTATTTCTAGGCAGAGCCCTTTCTTGGTCTTTGAGTTTATTCCTAGATTTTTCTTCCAAGGAGTGGGTGGTGTTTCAGCTATGCTGGGCTCACTTGCACAGTCACAACAAAGGAAAATAAAAATAACCAGCTGAAAAACTGAAGTTGCTGGAATGTGTAATACTCAGCATTAAAACGGCACAAAGTGCCTGCCTATTTATAGCTCTTGTTTTGAGAAAGAGTGAGGCACACTTTGGGCACTAGATACAATGAAGCACCCAGGAAAATGCTTGACTTTGCATTCTGCATGTGAAAGCCTTTTTGTTTGTTTGTTGCAATACTAGTAATTTCCCGGGAATACGGGGCTTACTCAGAGTTTCAGTTATCTATTTTATGCAAGAAAATGCCAGGTTTGACATGCCAGTTTGATTGCTGAGTAAACCCCTGGATGACTAAATAAAATCCTATGCTTGTTGGAATTCAGATTTATTCACGTATCTTTGTTGTTATATCTTTGCCGAGACAAGCATGCTTAGCATTACACAACACTTTTTCAGTGTAGTAACAGACCCACTGTATCTCAATCACCAGATGATGAGACTTTGAGGAGGATAAAACACTCTGAGTTTGCCAGTATCTAATCTCTTTTTTTATGTGCTTCTTTGTCCTTATGAGTCATGCTGAACTACACATAATAAATTATGAGTTTGCTAGTTTCTCTCTTTCTTTTCAAATTTCACTTAATGGTATTGTTTTCCAGCTCAGTAGAAGGTAAAACGGATTGAAATGTCAGAGAGCAGAACAACTGGAGAGATATAATGAAAATGCTATTTGCAAGTAATAAAAGAAAATTATGTTCCACATAACATGTAGAAGACACATGCGAAGCGGCAGCACTATTAGTAGCAGTCCAGAGATTTTTGATGCTTAATTTAAAAGTAAGCCCAGCCCTCCTGTGTACCATGTGGACTGATAGCAGCCAAGAGTCCTCTGCACTGGAGCACTGCAGTTCAGGAGTGCTACAAAAGCACATTTGATGGGCCAAGGTAGATCCCTACGGGGGACCACACTCCTGTGTACCATGTGGACTGATAGCAGCCAAGAGTCCTCTGCACTGGAGCACTGCAGTTCAGGAGTGCTACAAAAGCACATTTGATGGGCCAAGGTAGATCCCTACGGGGGACCACACTCATGCTGTCTTTTTGGTAAAGTTAGAAGCAAATTTAAGATTTCATAAACTTAGAAGGCAAGTTGTTTTCATAGGTGAGATATGTGTTTATCCAATACTTTCCTGAGCAAAATTGCAAAGAGAGCCACAAACTGAATTTGAGGTCCTCCATGGGCTGTCATCACTGATTGTTGGTGGACTTAAGTCCAAAGGTGAATCACAGAATATTGGGATTGGAAAGGACCTTGAAAGATCATCTAGTCCAATTTGCCTCCACTTCTGGCTAAGCTCATGACACCTTTTTTATTTAATAACAGGAACCCTCTTGGATCAGATAAGTATGGTAAAGCAAAAAATAAGCTGAACCACCATCATCAGTTTTCTTTTTTATTTCTAAGCTGCATCTCATCTCCAGAATCTCCTGAGTTTATCCTCCAGTTCTAAAGGTAACTGGAGTTATCAGTTCAAAAAAAAAAATTAAGTTCCAAAAAAAATCTGTGGACTTTCACTTCTCTGACTTACGTGAAGAGAACCCGTGCCTCAGTTTTGTTATAACTACACAAAATCACCATCGTGAACTGGACACAAACAGGTTTTTAATATATGATATACTGCTGTTTATTCTTGGCTTCTTATACCACAATACCCCCAATTAAAAGTAATTAAATTATGATAATCAGTGTCTGTATTTGTTGTCTGTATCTCTTTGGGTGACTGAAATTGTACTGAAAACTGAACCTTATCCTAAATGGATAACTTGTATTCTGCCCAGATTTATATCTGTCTTATTCTACAGTAATCAATAAAAAGTCATTCTGAGAACAGAGGGCCACAAGAAATCCCCTATGAAGTCAGTTCTGTAGTCCATCTAGCCCCATTCTCTGTCTCCAACTGTGGCAATAAGAGATGCTGGTCAGGAAGAGCACCTAAGCAGATCCTCTCTCGACAGGCTCTCCTCCTTGTATTCCTCAGTACCCACAGTTCCTGGAGCAGAGGCCAAGAGGGCACACTCTTGCCTATTCCCTTCAGTCCTTCAAGCATCTTTGTGTGTTACAGTCTCTGTGCAAAACCAGCTAGAGACTGTCCATGGTTTTTTGTGAGACTCAAACTTATAATCAAGCATGACAACAAAGGTCGGATCAAAACGGTGGGAAAAACACAGTAGAGAAATGAAGGAAAAAGTATCTGAAAAGATTCTGAGGTGATTCGGCAAGGCACGGTCCCTATAAAGAAAATAATAAATCTGAACTGAAGCCAATTAATAAATTCGGTCCTGTGGATACATTAAAGTATATTCATGTTGCCGCCTTCCCATCTGCTCCCTGAAGTTCCAAAGCAAAACCAAGTCATCTGCAGTCTTGGCTTCCTCGTTGTGCGAAACATTCATCTATTAAATTAATCTGGAGAAAATGGACCCATTTCATCCCTGGTGGGACATTGTTTTGTTTTAATAGGGTTGCATACCATGGATTGTCGCCCACTGAGGCCACTGATAAATTACATGTGAATAAAACCCAAACCCAAATGAAACAAATAAATAATAACTACATGTTATTTTTTTTTTCTCTAACAGAAATGCCTTTGGGATAACTGCAATTTTTTTTTCCGTTTTCTTGAGGTTAGCAATTTACACCAACAAAATTGGCACAATAACCCTGGGAATCCTTTTTTTCTATGAAAAATATACCAAATCCTCAAACTCTGATATATCTTTCAAAGTTCCATGAAAGCTCCTGGTGCCTGTGTCACAGAGGGAAAGGCTCATGCTTGACCTTGTTAAGCAAAAAATTGGAAATGTTCTTTGCAATCTCCCAATCCAGAAATTCCTGGATGCTTTATATGGCAAAATTCCCTTCTGTCACCATCTGATTATCACTGCTCATTTAGTTCACCAGGGTGATGCAACCACCCACTTGGAGCAGTGGCAAAATTTATTTCTAGTGCTTCTAAAGCATATTTACACTCATGGTGTTCGATACTGTGCCATAAAAGTAGCCCAGAAACTTTATTGTTAATGTGTTTAGGAAAGTTATGTTCATCTATGTATTTCCACTTTGGACTCATCTGGGTGATTTAATAGCTACTAGGTGGAACGCCCTCCAGTCTCCCCAGACATCCCAGCAAAATTAGCACATACCCTCTGTGGAGAATAAATTGTTAACTACACACTTAAGGGAAGATGTCTCATTTCTGTGGCTCACATGGTGTCTACTCCATATCTCCTGTTGTGGTTCTCTTTTTCTGACTGGTTTTATGTTATCTTTTTCACCCATTCCTTTACAAAAGTACTTTCCAAACTGTTGATTAATTAAGCTGCATCCTCACATGTTATTAGGCCAGAGGACTGTGAATCAGACAGCTTAGGTTCCCTCTAAGTTTATGCCACAGACATCCTGCATTTTCCTGGAAAAAAATCACTTCTATATCTCTGTTTCTAAAACACAGAGTGTTCATACAGAGATTAATCAAACATGCCTTTCCCACAGATATGTTTAGTTTAGCAATGCTGCAAAGTAAATGCATACCTTTGATAATATGATTTCAAAATGCAAATGGCCATTGATAAATGAACATTCCAGTGCTTTTCTGATGTGTATTAAATTGTTTAGGCATATTCAAACTGTTTTATTTTTAATTTAAGAGCATTTTTTTGTCATCCTATTGTTCATAAACTATAGAGATCTTAGAGTTAGGATTTAAAATTGTAACAAACTTGTAATCTAAATTTTAGCATTAAATTCACTTGTAGAAATTTTAATTATGTTTATTTGTTCCTCCTCTTACTGAAAATCTTTAGATCTGGTGTAAGTAAATAAACACCTATTTACTTTTGTGGCAGATCTGATTTAGAAATCACTAATTTATAAAAGTTACTTTATCAAAATACGAAAATCCCTTTTAAGTAGAACTCACTTCATTACGCAATAACTTACATATTTTAAAAGACTGATCAAAATTCAGAGTGCAGATATTCCATTTCTCAAGCAAAACCATGGGAATTTTTGAATTTATTCAAAATTGAGAAACGTGTTGCGTGAAGTTCTCTTGTTAACTTGAGCAGGCTTGATGGTACAATGATGACGACATGCTCACAGCATTTCCAGAAGTGGCTGCTATGTGGGGTAAGTGGAGAGATCCACTCTATGCAGCCCAGACCCAGTTCTTGAATAACTTGAATATCATTCTGCATCTTATCATGCAATGATCCCAAAGCTTATTTTTATCCTCACCTCTCTTCATTACGCACACAGATATTTCAGGGAATGTCTGTGATATTGTGTTTGCATGACCAATAAATGAGTAAGACTCCTCCAAGAACCTCAATTACTACTTCAGTGAAGAAATCAGCAGATAAGAATAGTTTCTTCATTTTTGCACAGGAAAGCCAAAAGTAAATTTAGTAGCTTCAGGAATTCAAGTCATCAGGACGCAGAGTGCCAAAGCAGGATGAAGGTATAAGTTCTAATTTGTTGAAACACATCCCTTTTCTCTAGATGGGAAGGAGAATTTGAGATTTCCCTCTCGGGTGCAGATATGGGAAATCCAGTTAACAGTGCTATTAGATTCTGTGATTTTAGAACCCACAGCTCTTGGTTTTCAAAGGAGGAGAATGCAATCAATACAAGATAGCTGATATTGCATGAGTCTCATTATGTTTGTGATAAAACTTCAGTGGTTCGTGTTAACACCTCTCTACGTTGCTTCATCAATTTTCACACATATCCCTCAGAACATAGCTCAAAATCTGGTTCAGAGTGTGGTGTTCTGGTGACTATCTCAATTGGTACAACTTCCCAGTAAACCAGCAGAGCTGTGGTCTACTGCTGCTCCTTGGGAAAAAACCCGGTTACAAAACACCACAATGAAAGATATCATTGGTATAGTTTCAAGGGAATATAGATTGGACCTTAAATAAAGCCTTCCCTAGAAATTACTTGGTATACGGATTAAAAATTTTACATAAATGTTGAATGTGAAATTGTTTATGATTGTAACAAGAAAGGGGGCTACAATATTTTTCTTAATGACTTTCATAGAATCAGAGAATTATAGAATAGCTTGGGTTGGAAGGGACAATTGCAGGCCATCTAGTCCAACCCCCTGCAATAAGCAGCTTCAACTAGATCAGATTGCTCAGAGCCCCATCCAGCTTGACCTTGAATGTTTCTGGGGATGGGGCATCTACAACCTCTCAGGACAACCTGTTTCAATGTTTCAGCACCTTCATGGTAAAAAATTGCTTCCATATATCTAATCTGAAACTACCCTCTTTTAGTTTAAAGCCATTAGCCTGTGTTCTATCACAACACACCCTGCTGAAAAGTTTGCCATATTCTTTTTTTTCAAGCCCTCTTTAAGTCCTGAAAGACCGCTATAAGGTCTCCCAGGAGCCTTCTCTTCTCCAGGCTGAACGACCCCAACTATCTCAGCCTGTCCTCATAGGAAAGGTGTTCCATCCATTTTTGTGGCCCTACTCTGGACCTGTTTCAACAGGTCTGTGTCCTTCCTGTGCTGAGGACTCCAAAGCTGTACACACTACTCCAGGTGGAGTCTCATCAGGGTGGAGTAGAGGGGCAGAATCACCTCCCTCGACTTGCTGGCCACACTTATTTTTATGCAGCCCAGGATATGTTTTATCCTCTGGATTGCAAGAACACATTATGAGCTCATGTCCAGCTTTTCATCCAACAGTATTCCCAATTCCTTCTTAGGGCTGCTCTCAATCCCATCATCTCCCAGTCTATATTGATAGTGAGCGTTGGATCTCTCCAGGTGCAAAACCTTGCACTTGGCCTTGTTGAACCTCACAAGGTTCACACAGGCCCACTTCTCAAGCCTGTCCAAGTCCCTCTGGGTGGCATCCTCTACATCTGACATGTCAACTGCACCACTCAGCTTGATGCCATTCACAAACTTGCTGAGGGCGTGCTTGATCCCACTGTCTGTGTTGTTGATGAAGATATTAAACAGTACTGGTCCCAGTACAGACCCCTGAGAGAATACTACTTATCACTGATCTCCATCTGGACTCTGAGATAATTGAAGAGAATCAGTTACTCTACTAATGTGACACTGTAACAGCAACTGTAAATGCATAATACATTACCACTCTCAGAAAACTGCATTTTGCTGTTCATAACGTAAAAAAAAAGGAATACCTTTCTTAAATGGCTAAAAAGGGATGAGGGATTATCTGTGCACATACATATATCGTAAGCAAATATGTATATATATACATACACATATATATATACAACTGCTTCAGTATTTGATCAGCCTCTGCAAAACAGTCGTTTTTGAAAGATTCATGTTATAAAGTTCTATCTGGTTGACTTTTTATACAAGAAACTATCTTCCTTTTTTTTTTTAACTACAACTCTAATTGTATTATGGGGAATATATAAATATTTATAGGTATTTATATGTCATTTTAAGATAAGGACTCATTTTCCCTGTACCAAATGCAAACACCCAACCCAATTCTGCTGTTTGAGAGGCATCAGGATGGATACACACCTACTGAAAATGCTCGTTGCTGTCTATCCCTGACCATGCTGTCTTTCCCCTTCCATGCTGCAGAGACCAGTTCCCATTTTCAGCCTGCCCTTACTATTTATTTCAGGAAAGCACCCAGCCTCTCCCAATGTTACTTTCCTAACTTGACCAAATTACCACTCCTTCATGTAATTTTAACTTCCTGTCTCAGAAAAAAAAAAAAAACAGAACACAGTAGTCAGTTGCAGATGTCAGCTGTCCCAGCTGAAGTGGTTGGATCAACAGACCAAGAAGGAGCATGAACCTAATAGATGAATGAAAGGATATGATCTTTTTCTTAAAGTAAACCTCCAGAAAGCCCTATTGTGATACACACATTAAGGAAGTTTCCTTTTCTGTACATAATTTATATGGGAATAATATATGGATAGGCTAATCTGGGCTAAAGAGAATCAGCTTTGAACACCTAGAAAATAAATGAGGGTCATTGCTAAGCAAGCAGCTACACAAAGATGCCTGAATAATTTTTTTCTATACTTTTGTGTCTTCTTTAAGATGAAAGAATCCACAGTAAATCACTCAATAACAAAATGACCACATTAAAGTTCACCAAAGTATGATGTATATTTAAATTGAGCCTAGGACTGAAATATGCAAGGTTATATTTAACAAAAATGAATGGCTTTTTTCATACTCTAATTGAAAGCCTTTGAACCACTACTTGCCACAATACCTGCCATCTATTCTCTTGATACTTACCCTGTTTGTAAAGGACAAGCAATAGTTTTCTCAATATTATCTAATTTAGGGCGGGGAGTTGTTGGTTTGTGGATTTGTCAGTGTTCTAAAAGCAGTGGGTGTGTTTTGATGCTACCAGTGAATCTCACCCATTTGCTCACATTCCCATCTTCCTACACAGAGGCCCACAAAAAACTCACCTTTATAGTGGTGAAAAAAAAAAAAAAAAAAAAAAAAAACTAAAATTTTTCCACATCCAAGGAATAAAAAGCACAANCATCACAGGAATAGAAAGCACAGAGGCTAAATCAAGCATTAGAAACTGTCCTACATGATGTATAAAATTCTTTTAAAGGAAATGGACCTCAAGCCATAGTGAAAATTTTCCCTGCAGAAAAGTCAGCCCTTTCTCAGAGGCTTTTTCTACAGGAGGTATTGGTACTGAGCAGCAGAAGACTCACATGCCACTGTCATTGACTTTCATACAATTTTGTGGCATTCCTTTTTTTCAGTGTCCAGGTGCCTTTTGCCCACACCAACTCTTTACTGTGGTGAGTCCTGCCCTCCACCCCTCAAGCACCTTTTCATCCAAATGATAGATTAAAGACAAATAAGAGATACCCTTTTTTCTTTTTTCATTTTATTCCCAAAAGCATGGAGAAATGCAGTGGCTCCAGTTTTGGTTTCTTTCACACAGAAAGATGCAAAATTTATTGCATAGTTCTGCCAGAACAAGAGGGATGAGAAAATTTAGACACAGTATTAGGATGACATTTTTCTGTGTATTGCTCCGCTGCATTTCCTTTGATTTAATCAGTAAAAAATGCTGTGTTTTACACAGTTTCCTTTTAAAACTTAATCTAACCCAAGTTCACATTAAACTGATCCAAAATTAACTTCAAAGTTTTGTGAATTCTGTCCAACTTTGTCCTGGCTAATTTAAGCTGGAAGCAAGCAATGAAATTCAATACCCAGAGATTTTTGTGTGATTTGTATTTCAAAGGCGAATTTTGCACTTTCCAGGGCTCTGTGGGTCTACTCTTATGATATAATGGTGCATAACCCCACCATCTTGGAACAAGAACCCCAAGCTGACAAATCCCATTCCTCTCAGTGACAGCCCCCATTGGACTTAACCAGAAAAGGCTGTTTAAAATCTATGAGAAAAATGTATTAATTCCTTTCTAAGCAACAGGCATCAAATTGGCCATACAAAGGTTGTCCAACATGTTACTTCCACAATGATTCCTAATTAATATTATGCAAATATTATTAGCAACAATGAAAATCTAATTTTCATCTCAGTAAATATTAACTAGTGATTTTCTGCTGTTTATGCTTCTTGTATATGGCTTTACAGATATTCTTCAGCAGAAGATCTGAAGGCTTTGTCACACAACATCTTTGGTGGCAACATGGACAGTGGGATTGAGTGCAACCTCAGCAAGTTTGCTGATGACACCAAGCTGTGTAGTATGGTCAACACACTGGAGAAAAGAGATGCCATCCAGAGGGACCTTGACAGGCTTGAGAAGTGGGTCCATGGAAATCTCATGAAGTTTAGCAAGGCCAAGTGCAAGGTCTGCACCTGGGTAGGGGCAATCCCAAAAACAAATACAGGCTGGGAGGAGAATAGATTAAGAGCAGCCCTGAGGATAAGGAGTTGAGGATGCTGGTTGATGAGAAGCTCAACATGAGCTGACAATCTGAATTTGCAGCCCAGATGAAAGCTGCATCAAAAGATGTGTGGTCAACAGGTCAAGGGAGGTGATTTTGCTCCCCTACTCCATTCTTATGACATTCCACCTAGAGTACTGCGTCTGGCTCTGGGACTTTCAATTTAAGAAGAATACGGACCTGTCAGAGTGAGTCCAGAGGACACTCATGAAGATGATCAGAGGGCTGGAGTAGCTCTCCTATGAGGACAGGCTGGGAAACTTGGTGTTGTTCAGCCTGGAGAACAGAAGGCTCCTGGGAGACCTTGTAGCAGCCTTCCAATACTTAAGGGGTACCTACAGTAAAGCTGGGGAGGGTCTATTTAACAGGGAGTGTAGTGATAGGACAAGGGATAATGGTTTTAAATTGAAGGGTAAAGAAGGTAAATTTTAAGTAGATATTAGGAAGAAATTCTTTACCGTGAGGGTGGTGATACACTGGAACAGGTTGCCCAGGGAAGTTGTGGATGCCCCATCCCCGGAAGTGTTCAAGGCCAAGCTGGATTGAGCTTTGAGCAACCTGCTCTAGTGGGAGGTATTCTTGGCCATGGCAGGGAGTTGGAACTAGATGACCTTTAAGTTCCCTTCCAACCCAAACCATTCTATGAATCTATATAGCCACTGACTTAGGTTTCTGAAACAATAGGTTTTCATTCCTTGTTCTCAAAGTTTGGACCCACTGATCCATATATACACAACTCTTTTGCCAAATTTGTGAAAGTGCAAAGCACTCCCTTTGGCACAAGAGCAACGTAACATCCAAAAACACAAAAACACTCCCTACTGAACCCTAGGGAGTTGCTTACAGGTTCACTGGCTACAGATTCCCCACAAATCCTTCTCTTGCTGTAACTTCACTTAACTGGTTGCCTCCAAAAATATCCGAAACAATGTTATTTTGCACTAAACTGGCATTTCCAGTATATTTGAAAGGTCTATGGAGTTATTAACTACCTGAAATATCAATTGGAAGTGCCATAGTCTGAGTTCTATGCAGTTTAGTATTGAAGGGGATCCTGTAGGAACACAAGCGTGTTGGATTAAAAATTTTTCTTACTTGTTTCTTTAGAAACCAGGAGAATAAATACTCCCTTAACTAAATGAATTGCACAGATAGAACTGAAAGCGGAATCCAGCTTACATTGCCTTGCGTGCTTTTCCTGTGGCTCTATTACTAATCCAGTTAAAACTATGTTTAATGGCTGATATGTAGCTCTAGCTGATTTAGCATTATTTTTAGTTTTCACTAATATGGAGATGTATAACCCCAAGAACCATTACACATACAAACATTTTTAGCTCTCAATTGATATATGCATTTTGGCCGATTAATTTTCAAAACACCTTTTTGTACTTGTGCCAAACAGACTGCCATTTCCATACAAGCCTCCAGATTATTCACCAGCACTTTATAAATCTCCAAATAAAGTCTTCCATGTTTATTTTTCTTAGAGAGAAAATCTCATTTAATGTGTGGTCCTCTTTTCTTTATATGCATTTTACTATTGAAAGGGTAACTGTATTCCTTTTTAAGTCATATTGGTGTTTGACTTTTTTAAATTATTGTTATGGGAAGAAAGAAAATAAACATAATACTAAAAGCGCATGGCATTTCTACTGTGATCTTTATCTACATGCACCTTAAAGTGCTTAACCATCATTTTGTTGTCTGATGGTACTGAAGAAAGCCTAGTGGCATGATGCTAGGAACAGGAGAAAAAAAGATTTTCCTGGAGTTGCAATACTTTGCCTGCAGTTTGTTCTCCTAGAGGACACCTACTCCATTTCTGATGGTGTTTGGTGCTTTCCACAATGTATATTTCTTCACATGTTCAGCTTGAAATAAATTGTGGAACATGTCTTTAAATGGTGTCAGCAGATATCTTTTAACTTATTATTAAAAATTTTTAGCTCTCATTTTTATATGTGTATTTTAAGTGATTAATTTTCAAAGTATCTATTTGCATTTGTTCCAAATATAAATTTATATTTATAATTTACTACTTATCAGAGACATGGAGTACCCACCTCTGGTCCAGGAAGGGGAATGTAAAGCCAGGGTAGGAAGGGAAAAAATATTACTTCAGCAGCAGCTTCCCTGCTCATCCACCAGCCAGGCATCCACCTAGCATTCAGCCAGTGCTCCAATCAGCTGGGATATGAGATCCATGAAAACATCTATCCTATTTTTCAGACCCTATCCCTCTCCTGAATACTCCAGAAATCACAGTGCACAATGAGTCAATGAGGTCTTCACTGGTTATTGCATTCAGCCTGCTGCTCCCTGGAGGCACCATGGGCAGTAGGCAATGCTAACAGAGTTAGCTTAGAGCCTTCTCTTTTGTGTCTAGCATATGGCTGCATGGAGTCTCCCAGAGGGCCTCCACACTGCATGGAAGCAGCCATGATTTTATCCTGTGCAACTTGGCTCTAAAATATTTAATCCAGGACATGTTAACAGCATAGCAAGAGCAAGCCTAGAGGCTCTGCATGTTCAAATATTTATGCTTCCTGGGTGAGTCTGGCAAGAAGTGCTGCCAAGTCTACTGTTATCAGTGTCCTATGCTGGTTAATTTAAAATTAACTTGGGCACTGCCTACATGAGTCTCAGCAATATATTTGACTGAAACCGTCCTGCCCCTCCAGGAAGGATATGGAGCTCAGTTGGAAGGTGGAGATGAGGTGAATTATTTTTTTGCCCTTCAAAACCTGAGCTACTTCACCAGCTGGAGTGACCAAGAGTGCAATTTAGGTAGCCCCTATAGCAGTGCTAAGGAGAGCACCTTCCTTCAAGGTGCCTGTGAAAGGGGAGCCTGAGAGGCATTTTGCACAGTTCCAGCCCTGGGGATGCTGCCTGCAGCTCTGACAAAGGTGCACAAGGCTGACGTTTCACCCATGTGCTCCCAAGACCCTCAGAGAGCTGTGGGTTGTAGAGTAAAACCTGAGACATCCTTCCCATGATTTTATGGGCAGGATAACAGTTTTCAGGGGCAAACATTTATCAGAAACATTTCTTTTCAAAAAACCCCTAGGTCCTGAAGAAGTTGGAGAGGAAAATAAAGGGCTGTGTGAGTTTACTCATTTTGTCTGCAAAGTTTTCCCTGGGCGTTACTGTAGAGTTGGACTCCGATATTTTTGCTTGCTGGTTTTCCTTTTGAGAGAAAAACATTTAATTAGCATACAAACATCAAGCAAATAAATATCAAGTGTATTTATTTATGGGATTGCTCCAGATGACACACGCTATTGTAAAAATAATTTACCAATTTCTCAGTGCCCTTCACATTATGTACGTGGCACATCAGGCAAAACAAAAGCTTAACCTGCTTTCAGGAGAAAGCAAGTTCAATTCCCTGCCACAGAAATAATCCAGCATGTAGGAAATCAAGGTTCCTACTCCTTGATTATTTAAACAGAGCAGAGCCTACGCAGTTTCTGAATCTCTCCTGTAAGCAGCTTAAATGTCAGTCCCTGCTCTGCCAAACCACATTTTGTGTTTGAGTAGTGCTCTCTGCTCGTCCTGCTGCTTAACTGGCAAATAATTTCACTTAGTTGAGCCTCTTTCGGGAGCAGGAGGGGTGTTAAGAAACTGACTCTTAAAAAAGAAACAAAAAGAAAGCAAGCAAGAGGTTTTCCTGGCGGTCACTCGGTGCCATGCCAGACTATCTCAGGTTTCTAGTTTCCTAGGAACGTAGTAACTTCCCCGTCAGTTGTTTTGTGGGCGGTGTTTTTGAATATATGCTAATTCAGCTTTCCTGACAGGGAGAGGAGCCGTGTCTCAGTTACACAGCTCTCCTGACAGCAAACGGTGGCAAGAGGCTGCTACGGAGCCAGGACATGCAATCCTGCTCGTGACAGAACAGCCTGGCTTCCCATCAGGGCCTGTCAGCACCCCCCTCGGTCGCCTTTGTCACCGGCAGCAGGGTCGACATGCGCCTATGACCATGGAGATGAAGGACTCGGGCAGCGTGGTCCTGACAGCCTACCATCCCCACAGCCCAGCCAGGATCCCAGGCATGGAGCAGAGCTTTGTGCAGGACATCCCCCCCAGCCATTCCCCCAGCAGCAGGTAAATCCTGAGGGACGGGGACCGGTACCATGCCCCGATGTTTTGCCGGGGTCGGTCGCGGGCATTTTCCACCGTATATCAGCCCAAGAGCGTTTCCCAATCGCTCGACCACTTCACAAGCACTTTGCTCTTTCACATTTCTTGCCTCCACCGGGGAAGTGATTCAGCCCAGTGCTGCTGGTCAGGATTGGGAGGGGGAAATGCGAGTGCTTAATTTAAATCTTGTAAGTCAACAGAGCAGGCCAGTTTCCTGCTCAAGACACTCAACAAGACAATCCCCAGGAAAAAAAGCACATGAATTACACTGAGGTCGTTTAGGACTGTATTACAGAAAGTGAGAAGTTTGGAGTGGCTGAATCTGGCACTTAGAAAGTTGATTCTGGCTTTGGTTTAGAGGATTATTTAATTTCTTCTCCATTCACCCACCTCATCAGGACCAGCCTTTGCCTTTTTGTGAAATTGGAGTTGGTGCTTTGCACACCCATATACACACAATGGGAGATGCCATCATTAAAGATTTAGTCTAAATAAGAAAATTCCTTTGGGTTGCAGGAAACCAAGCATTGTCTCTATTGACACAGTTGTATGTATGTTTATTTGCCTGCTCGGTAAAAAATCAGGTATTTGCATGGTTCAAAACCAGCAGTTTGGGCAATTTTATTGTTTTAGAAAATCTGACCTTTCTCCTAAATGTACTTGTCTGAGTTTTGCAATTTTCTCCAAAAGAAGTGGTGTGAAAGTTCATACTGTAAAAAGTTGAAGAACGTAGGAAATGTTATTCTGTGGCTTCACTGAAAAAACGAGAACTAAAGTCTGAGAAAACAGTAGATGTCATTATCCGCAGGAATTAAGTCTGTGTCTTCTCTTAATAAAAATAATTATATTTACTTCATATTGTTTATTTATAGCCCAGTAGCTATTTTGTTTTCAATGCCATTATTTAGGTTAGCTGCATCTTCCTGTTCTTTGTGTTTTTCCCTGGCTGCCTCATAAAGATAACTCCTTTGTTCTGTTAAACTGTTGTTTGAGAGCAGTACCAAAATACACAATTTCATAAGGAAAGAAACACAGTCTGAGCTTTTAGACGCACTAAGAATGGCATTTGCTACTCAAAACAGAGAGCGCTGGTTTGGCATTGGGCTACTGGGGAGCATGTCATTTCTTCTCTCAAGAAGAATGCTAAACTCAATTTCCCTTTGAGTCTGTAAGCAATGAAAATGTGGTGTTTTGCTATTTTTCTTGTAAGTGTGCTAATTGTTTTAAAATGCTCTTGAAACTTGAGCTTAGGGTGCATGAGAGTTTAAATCACCTAAGAAAAGCAGAAGTGCAAATTGCAGTTCCTGAAAGAAAATAACAAAAGCATCCTGGCATTTTGATGGGGAACATGTTTTGGAAGCTCCTGCCAAGAGTCAAAATCATGTGTCTCTCTATATATCTATGTGTCCATAAGATTTTGGTGCTGTCACCCTTTCTTGTCCTCAACTTCCTGCAGCTGCCTAATAGCGATAGTCAGATTTTGCCATATGGGCAGTCAGTGACCATCTGAGTTTCCAAAGCCTGTTCAAGAGAGGGATTTTATTAACCCAGCATGGAGTCCTCTGGAATGCAGAATCCATGAAGGCAAATGCACTGAGCGTTTTAGCAAATGGTAAAATAGACTCTGGCTTAAGCCCTGCTTCATCTTCTAAGAACTCTTTCCTGGACTGCATTTTTTTGTATAGTTTCCTCTGCCACCATCATAATGCAAGAAGCTTTATTATAGACTCTGTCTGGTGTTCCTTGAACACCAGGGCAGCCATTCTCCCTATGGCGTGCTAACTCCTTGACTCTCCAAGAAAATTATTTGAAAAAGGCATGCAAAGAGCAGAGGTATTACCTATTTTTTTGTTCAATAACAAAAACAGTTGGGAACCAGAACCTGACTTTCCTCTGAATTCAGTTGGGGTTAGTTAGATATAGGTCTAATGAAGTCCATACTTCAGATATCAGTCTGTGAGAACAGAATCAGCCTTGGATATTAATTTTTGATTTGATAAACTGCTGAGCAGCTTTCTCTCAGCCTAGGAATCAAGATCTTTCATTTTCTTTTCTCTCCCCAAAACATTTCTCATGCTTCAGAGTGATGATCCCTTTATATCAGAAGAGCTACACTCACCAGAGCCAGGTTTGGACGTGAACTTCTCCAAGCTATGTTTTCTCTTGCAAACACTTTCACTTTGGGAACCCTCTAAGCGGAGGTTTCTCACAGAAAGGAGAAGCTAATGCAGCTTCAGACAACATTAAAATGCTTTGCTTCCCACTATTTAAAAAGACACTGATAAAAAAGAAGGAAATATTTAAGTAGCCATCACAATTCTCTAAACAACTGAGTAATCTTAAACACTCTTGCCCATCAAATTATACAGCTGAGAAGCCCATGGACACCAAAGTTTACACTAATAAAATAACTTAGATGTTCTGCTGGGGGGTATCAGCTGGTGGGCTATAAGAGGGATAGGATAAAATATACTCCAGCTTCTTCAAATGAAAGATGTATCAGTGCGCAATGAAGGATGGTAAATTCATAGGTGTAAAGAAGGGGAGAGTGGGATGAATGTTTAACTACATAGAGATGCCATCACCAATTTGCAAAGGAGAATTCTAGCTTCCAAACTTATTGTTGGGTAAAATTCATAGAAAGGTAGAGAAGAGGGACCACAAATTCCAGCCATTCTCCTGAACAAGAGAGCATCAGGGGAACTAAAGATAGTTATATTTAAATATCTCCTCCTCAACTATCTATATCATTCTTTTCTATTTTTCTTCTTTTGTTCCATCTTGCAGACTTACTTTATCAGTTCTACACATGGAGCAAGTCCTGAAAACTGCACTGTTGAGTTTGTTAGAGGCCCAGGAGAATTCTTCCTTTAATTCCCTTAATGCATCTAGCAAGTTCATTTTCCATTTTTCTCATGGAACATTCAGGACCCTTCGCTTGTCACCTGACTTTACTATTGGCTGCAATTGTTGATAGCATTTATTATTCAGATATTTTTTTCTCTATCTTTTTTTGAAAACAAAGTGTCGGGGAGAAATGTATTTGCTTTGCTTGGCAGTCAGAGTAATTTGATGGCACAAGTATAGTGGGGAAGACTCTTGTGCTTGTGGTATTTATATATTTTTTAATCCCGTTTATTAGAACCCAGATGTCAGAAGTGCAAGAAGCAAACACCCTAAAATATCACACTATCCGTTTCAATACAGATACTGTCTCAATGCAAAGGTGAAAGTGCTGATTTATTTTAAGTAATGGTCAACTTTTGCATGCTCACTTAAGAAAATGAAGTATTTTTGCATTTGTGCACAAGTACTGCTCCTGGATTGTATAGAATGAAAGGCTGGAGCACAGCCATACATCTTCCTCTCATCTCCTTTTTATTCTGCTAGGAGACGCTAGGAGGAGTTATTCTTGTGCTCAGAGGAAGCAGGCGTGACCTCTATGCCAAATGGCCAGCGAGGTCTCTAAGGTAATTATGCAATTAGGGGAGTACAAAGCATTCCTAAGTGAGTCATGCTCAGGCTTTCCTTTACTCAAGTATGAGACTTAGTGAGTTCCTCAGCCTGTTTTTTAGTAGCATATCTACCAACAAAGAACTCATCTTGCGCTGCAAATCACAGATATTTCCACTGCAATGAGTGGCTTGGGTTTATATGTGCATCAGATAAGAATCAGAGGAAAGAAAAAGCCCATTGACAGGCTTTGTTCCTGCAGAATGGGTTTAGAGCAGCTTTTAAAGGGCACGTCAATCTTTTTAAACATGGAAAAAACATCTTAATAATCAATACCTGAGCAAAGAGCAGCATATATGCTACCAAACCTAGAGGCATGCTCCATAAAGTTAAAGGACCTTTATGGTCATCACGACTGAACTCACCCAAGACCTCTTTCGTAGCTTTTTCCTTAGTCAAGGGCAAGTCTGGCACATCCAGTTGCTTCAGGAAAATGGCTTTTTCTTCATGTTCAGCATATCTCCCCCCTCCTACTGTCAGGGGGTGACTTTCAGGCAGGCAAACAGGAAATTTTTCTGAAGTTTCTATGTTGCCTTGAGTTACCTGCTGGTAGCCTCCAGGATCCCTGCTCTCCAAGCCTAAGTTTTGCAGATTTGGGGCCAACAGTAAAGTCATTACACTGGACAAGCATGGAAGCAGATCCTTTTGCAATATTCATCCCCTCTTGCAATCTCAAAGACACTACAGAGATACGACATCATGAGGTAATGTGTCCTGAAATTGTCTCTGGAAGCACAAAACTGGAGGAGGAGCCTTTAAGTACCAACGCTTGGCTAGTGACAAGAGGAGCCATATGAGCAGTTCAGATTTTATCCCCACAGAAGCAGATTTTATCACAGTGAAGTAAAGTCTGTATGCCCCAAGGCTGAGTGATCTGGGTTTAATTTCTGTCAGCACTGATTGAGCAGCTCCCTTGCTCAGTTGTATACAAGTGATGTCAAGAATGTCTTCTAAGTGATGCAGGATAAACAACCTTAACTATTTTGGATGTTTATCTCACTCTACCATAAACTTCCCCAGAAGATGAAAATAAGGATCTAGCTCCTTCTCCACAGTAAATCGTGAAATTACTTGGGCCTCTTGCAGTAACTTGGACTCAAAAGCTATGAAATTAAAATTCTAAAATATACTAAAAGTGGTAACAGAAACCCCACAAAACAGTAGTCTAGGAAAAGACTGTGTTGGCACAGGTCCGGCAAAAAAGTGTATCTTGCAAGAAAAACACTGATTATAATCCCTAGCAACTTTCTAAACTATGATTTTTTTAAAAAGTGTATTTTAATAGATGTTAAGAATTATTTATTCTTAATACAATATTTACTGAGAGGATGCATATAAATAAGTCAGACAATGGTAGACACGCTTTTCCTGTAGGTTTTAGAAATACCTACAGAATGTCCTCTGGGAGCCTCACTGAGGAATGTAGTATTTATAGCCAGTTCCTCATGTTATGGTTGAAACTAGAGTTGGCTTCTCTGGTTTCTTTTTAGTTTGGTGCTCCTGCTGTTCTCCCTGGTACCTCCATATGTAGAGCTGATGGAAAACATCTGGCACTGTCCCTTTGATCACTTTGTTTGGTTGAGCGTTTAGCCAGCTGTCCCATTCATTTTTAACTAAGTCACTTATCTCTGATTACATGAGGGTTGGGGCTGCCTGAAAAAAACATGTAGGACCTGAGATCCCTGTGTGCCCTTCGCAGACACTTTCAAATTGCATCTGAAAAAATGACAGCACTGGCATAACAAACAGCCAGGAACTGAGAATTGTAAAGTGTTATTTTTGCACAGGAGATCAAAATAATTCAGTGTAAATGTGTGGAAAATGTGCAGCGGTGGGAACTGCAACACACAAAGATGAAAGACTAGCAAAAGTCCTAGTTAGGACAGTACCTGAAAAGAGTCTGGTTAGCACTGTGCAAATATAGAATCACATCCTGAAATAGTGTAGAGTATCCATAGCAAACAATCAAATTAACGTCCTGGATTTGGCTAACCACAGTACTAGCAGCCACTTGGCCCACTGCAGTGCTTTGCTCCAGCTGGCTAGGTGGCACAGCAGAGTAAGGCTGGCAGGCACCATGTCTACCTTCAAGGTGGGACCACGCTCTGTGCAACTCTCAGGTACCACTGTGGTGGGTGATTACAAGACCACAGGAAGGAAACCAGAAGTGTTCAGAGTCATGCCCCAACTGGCGACTGAAGTCAGGCATCCTTTCTAGGATTTTAGCCCCTTTGCCTGCCTATTTCTTTCTCTCTCAATAGAAACAGCCCCTGCTGTGGTCTTCCGAGTCCTATTGTATGTGCCAGAGACTCCAAAGGGGGTGGAAGGAAGAGAACAAAGGAGGACAGGAGAAGGGCCACCTTCACAGGTATATGACATGATTCTCCTCTTTGTGTGCAAATAAAAAGAGTTGGAGCAAGTAAAGAAACATATCCCAAAGGACATTCTGTGGTGGGGCTATTCATAGTTGCTCCCTGAATCCTATCAAACATATGTGGCAATGGGTTTTGGAATGACATTTAAGTGGTGATTTTGAAGTCAAAAGTTGAGATGGTTTAAAACACAGGTTGTTTGAAAAAGAACCCTTATTACCCTCAAGGAACATTTCAGCAGAAATCAGCAAAACTGCTTGAGTTGGCATCCCTTGTAATTAATTCAAGGGAAAGACTGATCCTCTGTGAGGGATCCCTTGTCTTTGTAATTCACTTCTTCCCATGTCTGTATCTGTTAACTTTCCAGACACTGCCAGAGCGTCTGGTCTCTGAGGAGAGTGGGACAAACACTGGAGCAGGGATCCTATTATCAGCTTGTTCTTTGAAGATGATTATATTTTCTTATTTAGGATGCTATGTGTACTACTCGGCTGCTGTAAGCCTGTGGGATTTTCAGATGTGCAAAATCATCCAGTTTAGGGTGGAGCTATGCTGGATGTTTAGACAGGAGAAAGCTGAACTAAGGAGAGACAGAAATCTCTGCTACTAAATGTTGTCATTATTGAATTCCTGCCAGAGGACTATACAAGCCTTTTATAACATTTCTTTCTGTGGAAGTTGTTCTGGTTACATAATGAGCAAAATAATGACCATAAGTCTTTTCATGAAGGATAGAAGAGTCCTACTAATGCAGAGAGACAGAAAGGAATATATATTGAAGACCTATATTGGATGTAGAAGTCCAGGTGTGTTGACAACACTTATGAGCTGGAAGACAAGTAAAGCAAGAGGCAAGCTGGGGAACTGTGTTTTAAACATCTGTGAGCTAAACGTGTTTGCTACTAGGGATGGAAGAAGCTCTAGAGCTGTAATTCCTCATGTTTTACTACAGCTAATCAGAAAAATACTAGCTTCCCAATGGACAGATTTCAACAGGGAGTAACAGATCTATACAAGGCCTGAATTTGACTCACTGAGTAGTAAGTTCCTTGCTAACTACGCCCTTGCAGAGTCTGCCATTATCCAGACTGTGGGTTCAGCTGTGACACCTCTAGGTATGGCATGGAGAGCCTCCTCCCCATCATTTTCTCTTCCTCTGGCTGATAAAATCTCAGAACAAAATATCATCCAGGCCTATTTTCTGGCTCAGTGATTATCATACCTAGTGGTCAAAAGGAAATCTAAAAGTGAGAATGTCAGCTCCTTTTTAAGGTTAACATAAGTATGAGAGTAAGAGCTGGATAGTTGTAGTAATCAGTCTAACAAGAAATGCTCTATTGTTTTTTATATTCTAGTCTAATAAAAGGTCGATAATAAATCCTGCAGTGGAATGTCAAGTGGGATATGGGCCTCGTTTATGCACATGGGCTGAGCTAATGGATACTTAAGGAGCAGTAATGGAAGTTTTACCTCTGAATTCAGTGGAAATGGGATCAAGTCATCAGAATTCAGACTCGCGTCAGTAGGCACAATCTGATTGACCATCTCTTTTCTCAGTTCAGGCTTGCTTCCTATTTAAATAGTATCCTTGCAGAATAAGACATCAGTATGAAGTCTTAAACAAGTAAAGCATAGTGGTGACTAGGTCTGCCTTCCTTTTGCAATATTTCTCTCCATTATTTGAATATTTTTCAAACAAGTTCTAAATATTTTTCTGAATATAGCAGAGGTAATTTTTTTTTTTTTTTTTACTGTAGTTACAGGTGAAACATGGAGTGGGGCATTCTTTAAAGGTACTTTTTGGTCTTGGCTGTTATTGGCCATTTCTGGACCAGATGGTCCCCAGATCATGCATGTGCAAGGAAGTGAAAGGAAGCAGTGAGCTTATCCTGGTGAACAGAAACAAGGGAAGCCTTTGTACTCAGGTTGCAGCAGGATTTCATATTGAAAGTGCTTGCTTTTGGAGAGAGGGTGGGCAGAAGGAAGCAGGGACAGCTGGCCAAGCACAGGAGAGGAGTCTTAAATATGAGGGAGTCTTTAGTCTCGCTGAAACAATTGTGTCTGCCTTGTGTAGTATCCTTCTTATATCTTCCAGAGGATGCGTGGATGCGTTTCACCATAAACCCCAGTGATCTGTTGCAATTCTTTGATGCTGCCTTGCTTGCTTTCTTGCTTTCTTCCCTCATTCCCTCCTTCTCATTTCAATTTAAAAAAGCAATTAAACCATGAGAATTTAAGGATAACACTATTGAAAATGTGAGGCTTCTGGAAGTATAAACATATTCTTACTTGTGTGTGTGTGTACAATATGCACAAGTCCATAGATGGAGCATGAAGCTTAAGGCTACCTGTGTCTCATTGGCAATTCACAGAGTATATGGCAAACATATAATTACTTACCTTATAAGTCAAAAATTAACTGGAATCTTTTCAAGTGTATTTCTTCATGCCATCTGTTGCCTCTGACGAAGAGTGGAAATTAAAAATAAACAAACAAAGGAACCTAATATGTCAATTTTTTACAAGCTTTCTTCAACTTACAGGACCTCCATGTTCTGTATTTAGGAACTAACTACACCACTGAGTTTTGGGAGGGACATTGACTCTGCAGCTGTTTTGTGTGGTCAAGATGCATTTCATTCATAATGGACTCCAGCCTTTATGGCTTTTTTTAACTTCTTATTCTTTTTTTAAGTCTTAGCTACGCCAAGCCTGAAGTTAACTGTGCAACACTCACCAACGCGTTAAGACCGTGCAAACCAAACCAGCTTGCCTCAGTCTGCACTGAACAAAAGTAAATCTGCAGTTAATTACATTATGCGCCATGCAACAATGAGTCACTGTAGCTATAAGTAATCGCCCATTTGTACAGGGCGTTTATTGTCATAGGATGTCCTTGGAGGCCCATTTTCTCTTTCCAGATTCTAACATGGGGTATGATATTCATGTGGGTAATAAGGATGTCTATAATTAAGACTGTTAGTGCCCTCAAGAATTCTAAAATATACAGTAAGTTGTACTTTTCAGAGTTAATCTCCTACAACTTACTGAAGCAAGAAGTATTGCTGTTTTACCTTTCCTTTTGCTGTTGCACAGAGGACACTGAAATTTATGTATGACGAGTATTTAAGGCCAGATTGTGATGCCTGTATTCTGACATCTATTGCAAATTTATATTACAGGCAAAAAGGAATCAAATAAAGCAATGAAAAATTAAAAAAAAAAAAAAAATCAGTTTGACACCATAAGGTTTAACAGCAAGGTAAAAAACCTATGGCTTAAGTGAACTGCACATTTATAGCATGATTGCAGCACAGGAATTCAGGATATCTTTTTATGGGGTGGCTGCAAGCAAATCTGACCTTCCTTTGCCGGTGTCCAGGAGCTGTATAGTGGTGTTACAGCACTTTGCCCAAACCAATAAACAGGTGCAGAACCACACTCCTACAGCTATAGGGCTTCCGGCCCAGGGAAGCCTGTGCCCAGCCCACTGACATGGCTGTAGGTGGAACCTTGAAGGCTAGAATTCAAAGTGTTAGACTAAAGTTTCAGGGCTGATAAGAAAAAAAAAAAAAAAAAAAAAAAAAAAAAAAAAAAAAAAAAAAGGTTTTTAAAANGTTTTTGTGTTTTCTTCTGAACAGGCCACTCTGCTGATTAATAAGTTAGGCTGGGTATTTTAATTCTAGATGTTTAAAGTAAATCGGTGGAAAGCTATGCTGCATTTTTCTCAAATATTTTGCAGGCTGAAAGGGAAACTTTATCCAACTTACTTGAACCAGAAGAGAGTATATCCTGCATTCATATACATCAGATACTTAACAAAGTGAAGCACATGAAAAAGGAGTGGTGCTCATGATATTCAGTTAGAAAAGCTTAGACAACACTATGAACTTAATCATCTGAACCCCTGCAGACTCCAGCAAGGGTACATCAGGAGTCCACAGGTAGTCTGGATGAATAAAATTAAAGAAGATTTAAAATTTTTATTTGGTCAGATTTTTTTCCCCTAATTTAGCTAATCCATTGGAAGACTAGAGTTCTGATTTCCTAAAGAACACAGCCTAAAACATCTTTTATTTCTTAAACAGTAAATAGGCCAGTCAGCATCTCAATTTCCATTAGAATCTCTTTGCTAATTAAATCCCATCAGCTGGATCAGAAATATGATAATGCTCAGAGGCTGAATTGAGACACATTCAAACACTGTAAATAAGGTTCATAACCTTTATTCTTGAGTTGTCAGTTCAGCCTTTGGTTTCTAAATCATTTCATGGCATTGATCCAGGGCTTCAGTGATGCTGAAAAACACATTGACCACTGCATAAGTGGGTGGAAAATCATCATTCAGCAGTTAGCTGGTTATATCTGCTGAAAGTATGTCTGTAATTCTGTGAAGGAGATGGTGTTACTAAGAACAGATTGGTTTCTGAGACTGCCTTGAACCCAGCCAGCTGTAGTTAAACCCTCAAAGGCTGACAAAGTACATTCCTAATTATATCAGTCGAGTGGATGGCTAGATTAAGTTACCTCCTTTGAGATTATTTGGAATGAGTTTCCATCACTAGGGTAGATTTTATATTTCATTCACGCCAAAGGGGACCTCAGAATGTGCAACAATATAAATGAACCAAACATTGAAATGATATGCATCTGCCTATGATATGCATAAAGGCTGCAGATAGCCACATCCCATGAATTCACTGGACATGGAAGTAGGAATAATATTTGATAGGCAATCTTTGAAGTCTTCAAATAAATTAAAACTTAGTATTGGATTTGTCTTTGAAATTAAGTAAAGCAGTTTGCATCAGGTAACAGAAAGATCAAGGAAAATAATAGTGGGAAGAGTTTCTTTGATATCTTTACAGAAGATGCATATTTATGGCCTTGGCCATCCAACTTTCATGGATGTCAATATCATAGAATCATAGAATCATTTTGGTTGGAAGAGACCCTTGAGATCATTGGGTCCAATGGTATTCTTAAGCAACTGGTATAGCTGAAGATAATAAGCTCAGTATTATTTTTTCTGTGTTTTTCTGTGAACTATATTTAGCGAAAAACTTATATTTGAGAGACATAAGAAAAGCCTTGTTTGCTTAAGATAACATTTCTACCACTGCTGGCCTTTCTTACATTTAAACAATGCTACCTAAAGGCAGAGAGATGACACAGTGCTCAGTACGTGCCACCTGGAAAGTCCTGTTTAGAATTATGTGTTGTGATGGGCTGACCAGCTAAGTCATGTCTGCAGAGAGGACATGTTTGTTTAACTGTTGAACTGTGGAGGTTATAGAGGGTTGAATCTTTGGATTATGAATGTAATTGACCTTGCAACATTTAAGGTTATATCCAAAACTCCTCTTGGCGGCAGTAGGATTTGAGCTTCTCTCTAAAGATCTCTATGTCCCCACGACAAATTCGATATCCTTGAGGCACATTGCAATGCTTCTTTTTGGCAATTTATGCTATTCACTCTGTTCTCTTATTTAAAAATTCTTAACTTCCTCTTTGAATTTAATTCCTCTGTAATTACATTTCTATTGAATGCACTTTGTGCATTTATTGGACTTTGATAAAAAGCAATAAACATTGCCAAAAGCTACTGAACTCCACAGGAAAGATAACTGAGTGGGGCAATTCTGCAATGGTCACTCATGATGGAAAAACTTAGCAAGTTCAATGGGATACTTTTCCTATTAAATTCATCATAGTCACTTTTTTGGATCGCCCTCAGAGAAATATACTTACAAATGGAAATATTATCACAAGTTAGCACTGGACCCCAAAATCCAAACAAAACAATGAAGCAACACAGACTTTCCTTCCTATTCTGATTGCATCACTGGAACCACTGCCTAATAGAGGGATTTCGTTTGAAAAAACTTCCTTCTGTGTTTTTTACAGCGCTGCGTGTCTGCATTCCTGTTCATTTCTATGCTTGATTAGCTGAAATCAAATACAATGGTGTAGATCTCCAAGCAGCTATAAAAACTCAGAGTGAGCAATACTAACAGCAAAAAAAAAAAATTCTACATTGTGATCTTCATGGGAATTGCTTTTCAGAAAGCAAAACAGCTGACACAAAATCATATGTGTATTCCTTCATTTTACTTTGTTATTGTGTAACTGCTCAGAAGTTTGCTCTTTAGCAGACTTCAAATAGCCATCTGGACAGGTAAAAAAAGGACGTACTGTTTGTGTCTCTGCCTCTTGCACAGCTATCCTCTGGCCAGCAGCTGGAAAGAAGTGGCTAGATTTTAAGAAATTCTGTAAGTATCAAGCTGTGGGATGTTTTTTTCCCTCTATCTGTGATATTCTCTATGCTTCTAATATTACTTTTGAATGTTGATGAGTTGCTCTTTTGTGGTTTTGCAATAATGAGTTTGAGAACAGGAAAGGTATGTTGGTCTTTGCAGCTGAAGTTGTGCCTTCTAGGGATAAATCATTGAACTGATAATGATTTTGATCATAGACATCAATTTAAATGAATATAAGTATAATTTTTAGGTGCCTAAGCTAAGATTGGTGAAGATTGATGTCATTCTATCCGTATTTTCAGAATGTGTAGCTTATATAAAGATAAAATAAAATATTATGGCACCCAATCACAAACCTAACAACCAAATCTTCTAATCATTTAAAGAATCTAAAGGAACTTGAGGAAAAAACACAAAAATTTAAGGAGATAGTGGCAATTAGTTAATGAAATAGAGAGTACATAAGAAAATAACTTAAATCTGCTTTTATGACAACCATGCTTTCATGTGAATGCTTTTGCTCTGCAAATGAGGGTGGGTTTTTTATATTTGTCTTGTCAACAAACAAAACTAGTCTAGTCAGTCTGAAAATTTTTGACAGCATTAAAAAAGACCTTGCTGAGCACATACACTCTTACATTGCTAAGTAGTAATCTGAAGGACAGACCAAAACCATGATAAAAGTAGATGAAAGATCATGAAATATTCTTTAGTTGAAGCTTATTTTAAATGAACCTTAGCTTTAGTGTTTTGGTTTGATGTGGTACTTTATTTAAATTACTGGTTTAATCATGTATTTGTTGAAATCAAAGTTGTTGAAAAGTTCTGTAATTGGATTATGTGGAAATGAAAGTTTGTGACTAGAATATTAAATACTGATTGTTGAAATCAAAATAGTCACTCAGAAGTCTAAACAAGTAACTGAAACACACTGATGTCACTGGGCATTTCAACAAAGAAAGCACAAGTAAATACATATTTATAGCAGACGATGGGAGAATGTTTTTGAAAGGTCAAGTCTATGTTTCTTCCATGCAACCCTTGAAATGCCTGAGGTCAAATTATATATTACACTGTATTTGAGTTCTGACTATAGTCAGAATACATCCTGTACACAATCTTATACATTATGTAAATAGGAAAATCCTGCTTCCCTGGAAATTATGATAAGAAGGGAGCTTCTTGGTTAACTGTGATATCATGCTATGATCCAATGCTTCCCTAACAAAAATTGAATTAGTATACTTTGCATGAAGAAACTAACCAGATAATATCTTGAGAGGAAATTCTTGACTTATACACTTCTGTTGTGTGTATGATAGAAAGTTTTCTGATTTGTTCTAAGCACTTTGAATCGTTTTTGATAGATGGGCTGGTTTTAACCCTAATGACGAGATGAATAACAAAACAACTATGTGGCTGTTTTGACTTGCTGTAGTTGTCTAATTTTTATAGGGCACAAATGTTAGCACAAATGTATTCTTATTAGCACGTGCCGTGTGTTTCCTGCAGTGTTTCCTGGGTCTGATTCACACATTATTATTCATATTCTGTTTCATATAGAAATATTTTATATAAAATTGTTGAATTCTACTTTTGTCACAGATGGACACTCTGGGGGAATTAATTGTGTTGTCCAGTCGCTCATGAAGGACAGACTCAGACAACTTCTAAGCTTGACTGTGGGATGTTGGGGTTGACTGTTGGGGTTATTCGTCTTCAGGGATGCCTTATTGCAGCCTTCCAATACTTAAAGGAAAGATGCCCTGGGGTCCTCCTGACCCACCTTGCAGGTCAGATTGTAAAATTGTTGTAAAATTCTCACCAAGGCCATAGGTGCTGTCTGGTAGTCAACTATCTCCAAACTACTTTCATTCCCTCCTAATCTTTTACCACACAGAAAATATCACAAGCACATCACAAGCAAGTTGTGATGACTTAACAAGCCACTAGTTACAATGTGAGCTTTTGTAACTGTCCAGGGACCTGCTCTTAACACAGGGCAAATAAAGAGTAACTTCACTAGACTTTTATGTCTTTCATGGCAGAATAACTCCAAATTATGCCACATATGTCATCGACTAAATTTTCCCATGATAAATATAGCTTTATATATATATATATAGCAACAACAAACTTTTCCAACAGTAGCTATAACATTATTTGTTACTGTGTTCCTTATGTGTATAATATTAACATTATATATTCTTAAAATTATATACATCTGAAACTCCTGGACCAAAAGAACTCATTAACTACACCTAAGGAAAAAAGTTTATTGGGTGATACATAGATATGAAAAAAGGAACATTATTGCTTCCTCCAGTCCCCACCACACCTCTGTAAGATAGGGAAAAAAATAACATTTTTTTAATCCATATGTCTCAAAAGTTCTAGGCCATGGCAGTCAACTGTCAACTTCTTAAATAACAACATAGCAACAGGCACACTCACTAAAATGTTTATTGATCAAAGTTTGATTTATATTGGCCATTTCACTGGCTTTATTAGTCATCAGTGCAGGATCCAGAGCACAAATAACATTGAGAAGGAAAGCTCTTTGAGAACATGTGCTAAATTAATCTAAAATTTCTCTCCAAGGCCAGGAGAAGATTAATGCAGTCATGAAAGCAAAGGCCTGGTGCCTCTCTTAGCTCCTTTTCCAGTTGCTCAAATGTTAAAATGATCACAGAAATTTCCTCCTAAGTCTCACTGCACATGCATGCACAACTCCAGCAGAAGTGATGGCTTCAGCCTGTCTGGAGAGTCAGCAGTGCCAGCAGCATGGAAGCAGCAGCACATGTTCCACCTTGGCTGCTCACTGTGCCCGTCCTACAGGAAAGCGCCTCTGGTTAGGATGGCCTCCAGACAGGCAGCACTCGACTTCAAAAACATCCATGTAAAAGCTGGCATCTGCACAAGTCACAGGTCTGAGGAAGTTCTGGAGATAGTTGTAACTGTGCTGGAAAGGAAGAAGTGGAAAGCTGGGAGCTTGTTCAAAATAACAAAGCGGCAACTAGGGTTTTATTTTCTTCCCACTGGCTTCTGGCAGGTGACCTCAGTGGATGTGTGAGTACTGAGCGCTACATGGCAGCCATCTCACTTTAATAAAGTTTGAACATAGCTTATGAACAGGCAGAGAGCCATCTCCTGTTGTCCCTGTTCAGCCATCCTACTTGTTCCTGTCCATTCCCCCACCAAAACATCGAAATAACCACTGATGCAGGCAGTATTAAATTCTCCAACACAATGGTACACTCACCACACACATTTGCGTAGCTCATTAGAAGACAGACTCAGCATTTTCCTTCCTTCAGCAGCTCCAAACTTCTGATGGTGCTTGTCCAAGCACTGCTGATAAAGTCAGATCTGTGTTAAAAACAAGCAGCAGTTTTCCCAGCTCTTGCTTTAACTGCATGCTTGTGAAAAGGTGATGAGGCAATTTCAGTACATTGCCCTCCTCTCCCAGTGCACATATGGATTGTTTTATAGAAAAGGCAATGCAAGAAAGGGGGAAATAAGAGAGAGAGAGTTATTAAAATGCAAACCAAAGCACTTATTAATATGGGAATGCTAACATAATGCCATCTGGCTTATATCTGGTCTACATTTGGAGCTTGATCCTGCTGGGTACTTAGTGCTCAGGCTGTTCCCAATGCCACTCTCCAGGGCATGCTTAATGTTAAGTGCTTTACTGGATCATGGCCAACATGCTGAGCACCTCAGAGGAATCTCTGAGCCCTGGCACTTCTGACCAAGATTGTTCTTCCCTACCCTACTCCATCCCCAGTATTTTTCCTTTTTATTCTGAATTACTAGTGCCAAGTAGAGTTAGAAAACCAGTTGCCCACTGTGGAAACTCCAGTATAGACCACTGACTTCTGAGGCAACTCAAGAGGACAATATTTTAGCCTGAACTGAAGTCCTAGCTAGAGTTATTCAAAACTCTTTTGCTCAAACTGTGAAAAATAAAAGCTCAGAGGAGAAGGGAGACAGTGTAATAAATTCTCATGCATTGTCAACATATAATCCAAAGGGGCAATGGGCTGTTAAATCAAATCAAAGAAATCCCTAGAAAACCAAGACTTATGGTGTGCCTGACAGTGTACACTATATGAAATACTTCAAGTCGATAATTCTAAATCCATCTCTCACCATGAGGTGTACCTTCCATGCACTCAGCGTCCATCTCTTTCCAATAACAGTGAATCTTCGCAAAGAGTAGCTGTAATTTCTAAGCAAATTTTCACATTTTATAGCCAAATCTGTAACCAGCCTGAAGACTATGAGAAAAAAGATGACAATGTAAGCAGAGATACTTTTTGCTGTCATGGCAAGTCTGCTCAACATTTTATTTCAGGGTCAGTCTACATAATTACCCTATCAGCTGGCTATTACTCAATGCTTTGAAAACAACCCTTGAGGTGTATACATTTACTGTGGCATGGTCTCTCCTGTGCTCTGTACCCATTTGTGCATCTGTACCTGTCTGTGTGTGCAGGGAATGTGTTAGTCACCTGCAATGCTTCTGCTGTGGTACCAAAGTACAGACACCCAGCCAGCATTTCAGCCCCGTGGAAAACCACACTCCCCAGAAACACCACCACCTGCCCCCTCCTCACTCTCCACTTTCCCCACAACAAACTTTTACCAGCATTGCAAATCTCTGGACTCATCTTCAGACAGCTGCTCTATTCTCTAAGCAGCCTGCCAGAAAGAAAAGCAAAAATAAAGAAAATATTTACCTCTTTTCCTCAGTTATAAAATTGGCCTAGAGCCTGAAAAAAAACCCAAAGTATAGTCCTGAATCACTGATTAGATTAAGGCCTTGTATGTCTGCACATATGTCCATACCCTCTGAGGCTAGAAATAATCACCGGACCCAAGATGGTAACTTTAAAATTGCTGTGTAATGGAATGTGGGGAAGACTCTGACTCACTGCTGTTATTGTTATGCTTTTTCTTATATCCCTAACTTTCTGAATTTATGTAGTGCAAAAGAACCAATTCCATCTCTGAAATGTTGTTATCTTAGGGGTATAAAATGACATTTTATGGCTACACTGCAATCAGGACAAGGCCAGGGAGCACAGTGCTCCACATGGGCAGAGGTGGGCTGCAGGCTCTTGACAGTAAGCAGCATTTTTCAGTGTAGCTGGTACAAAGCACAGCACCCAGGAGGCTTTTTCTTCTGACTCACATCTCCGGTGCATAATGATGATGATGATAATAACAATAATAAATAATAATAATAAACTTTTTCACAGCACAAAGAAACAAACACAGTAAAACCACAGTAAGCAGAGGTGATGTAAGCAGCAGCCTGAAATTTCATGAGTACAGTAAAAAGTCCTCAATGTATGCTGGAATCGGGCCAGGATACTACACACAGCATGGCAGCCCTCCCAAGACATGGCCCCATGGGAATTCCTGGCAAGTCTCTCACACCCACACTCCTGACACAGATGCAAAGAGGGGCTGGGGATAAGGGCTGTCTTCGTCAGAACACTGGTATGTGTCCTGTGTGGGTGACGTTGTCAAATTTCACTGCTCCCCTTGAAAACACATGCTTTTTCCCATCTGCCATAACCATCAGCTAAGTTAATAACACATATCCTATAAGACATAAGTTGTCCTCTCAGCTCATAAAAATTTGCATAAAAACAAGAACTGGGGCCATGTGACACATTCGTTCATCCAAGGATCCAAAGGGGGCTGCCTGCAGTTGTGATGGCTGGCAAGGAGTCCGTTCCAGCAGTTTTGTTGTTGCAGCAACAGTGCTGCCAGGAAAGCCTTTTCAATACACCATCTCTTATCAAATAACTTGAGTTTTTCCTCTCTGATCCAGCACTTTCTCTTAGTTGCAATCAGTATTTTTCTTCTGTCTTGCCAATACCAAAAAAGCCCTACCGGTGAAACTGCTGGCACTGGTGTCGGCAACATTTGTTACAGGAAAAACAGGGAGCTGAAGTGCTTTGATGCAAGAGAGAGTGTTGCAAGAGGAAATAACTCTCAGATAACCATCTTGCAGGACTACATGAAACCTGTGACATTGTTACACGGTTGGTGTCCTTAGGCTTCCCAGATGGATTTGTACAAGTGTGAGAGGGACTGAGAAAAGCTGGAAATGGCAGGTGATGGGATGGCCCTGAAAAACTCCTCTTTTCTGAATTGCTATTCATGAAAACCATGGGTCTGAGAATTTCTTGTTCGGACAGTGATGGTGAAACCAGTGATTTCTAAATCTTGATAAAAACCTTGATCTTGAAAGCAAGCAGGAACCTCATTGAGGCTCACAAAGGCATTTGTGTTTGAAGAGGTGTATGCCCAATTTCCAAGCAGATGAAAGTGCTGTAGGGCCCTGAGCCTGCACTCTCTTGCACACCCTCCAACCATTCAGACCTGTAAAAGTAGGGGCAAAACACCATTTTTGGCAGTGCTAGCAATGGTTCTGGTTCTTCAGGTGGCACAGACATATGTTGGCTGCCCTGGGTTTACCAAGCACTGAACATGGTCGGCTCTGGGTCACTGGATTGAAGTCAGGCAAGCGAGGTCTGTAGCCTCAGCAACTGTCACTCTCTTAATGCTATCAAATTATGGCAATGGTAAGCAACAGTATTATATTTACTTTTGAGGGGGGTTGGTGTTTTGTTTTCTGGGTTTTTTTATCTCATGCAAATATTTTTTTAATTTCTTGGATTTTATTTTTTATGTTGAAATATCTGTGATGGTTCAGAGTGGTGGGGTTAACATGGATTCCTTCTTTTAAACTTGCTAATAGAATATTCTTTTCTCCTTCCCTGTTTTTTGCTGCATTGTACAAGACATGCATATCAAATTCTGCCTGACTGCCAAGCCAAGTTCTGCCTTCATGTGAAATAATTAACAGAATTTTAGGCTAACCTAATATGTACATTATACATGGTAATTAGATATGTCTTTTTATGTATGTTTCATTTGAAGGAATGACTTTTGGGGATTGGACCTTTGTAATTGAGCACATTCAGAACCATAATTATGTATAGAAAATCAAAACTTTTTTTTTTCTTTGTCTATTTCTGTCCAAGAGAATTTTCAGATGTAAAGCCTATTTAGTTAGGGATTTTTTTTTAAAGTCCTTTTACTGGAATACATTTCATGATTTACAGTCCCCCTCAAGTAATATTGCTGATTAAATTAACATTACCTAATGGGTGAAACTAGTAAAATATTTTGTTCAAATTAAATCCTCAACTTTAAGGAGAAGTGAATTGGTCAATAGACCATTAAAAACTCAGTAGGAACTCACCCCAGTTCTTAAAGGTTACTGGCCAAACATGAAATTAGCAGTTAGAGTTACTTTTAAAGTTGCATTAGTGAAGAACATCTGTTAATATAAAAATACCTCTGATGCATTACAGTGGTTTAGCTGAAGTTAGTTTAGCAGTGCTTGGTTAACATCTAAAGGAGGAGGGGGAATAAATGTCTTACATTTGGCAATCAGTAAACCAGAGCTTTTCCCCATTGCTTGGCTTTGTTTGGGTTTAGACAAAGTTCCTCTGTTTTTGCTCAAACTGCAGTCATCCTTCAGCCCTTGATCTCATGCATTTTGGTTTTTTTTATACTGTTTATAATAATCTTTGAACACTCAGACCACATCATATGTTATGAATATTCTCGTTTTGGAGAAGAGAGGCAGGCAATCATTTTCCACTGCAGGAACCATACCCCTAAGATTTCCCTGTATGTCAAAGACGTGAAGCAACACCAGGGAGGAGAAGTAGCAGAAAGACCAGTTTGGAAAGATGATTTGGAAGAGAAAAAGCTAAATGAGGAAGGATCAGCAAAAAAGATAACTTTTAAAGGTCAGAATATCACTGTTCCTGAGGAGTGATTCAAACCATACCTAGAAAAGCCTCTTCAGTGCTACACCTGGTTCAGGTGTGAGCATAGTCAGGCTGTTGCCACAGAGGGATAAAAGCCAGAATTTGGTCCTGGTGAATATAGGAAAGGGTAGCATTAGAGACTGTCGGCTCAGGTTCTTCTTTCCCAATGAAAATACTTTGAAATTTTGGAGATACTAGCAAGCAATTATTTTCTTCATCTTCTTGCTATGTGACTGATAAGATTTGTTATTTGTTTCTTCCTCACTCAGTGATTGTTTCACCAGACCATCATCTTTTTACCTTTGGTCCTCTTGGCCTGGTCAGCTTTGAAAGAAATGATGTCTCTAAGGAAAATAAGTGACTACCCTAGGGAATTGTATTGTAAATCCTGGGGATTAGGATAACTAACAGCTTCTCTATGATATATTTCAGTGCAAGAAAGATAGGCTTTTGTTGCAGGGACCTAATGGGGTAATATTTTCAAAAGTCACCAGATGACTGAAAATCAAGGTGTATAATAGTGTTTCTCAAAAGATCAAAGAGCCATCTGAGAAAAAACTCTGTGTTTGTAAATTCAGCATGAAAAATGGCTCCACTGTCACATGGCCCCACATACTGTTTCCAGTGTACATATGGCTCCAGTCTGTGGCTATTGCAATGAGCACTGGAAAACAAACTCAGTCCCTTCCTGCTAATTTACTGGTGAAGGAGGGTTGTTGTTTTTTTTCCATCATGCAAGTTCATTTGTCAAGGTAACCTTTGCAGTCAACACTTAGCATTACTGCAGATAAAGAATGCCGCCTCAGCATATTTGTGAAACCCAGCTCAGCGGTCGGCCGAGGCACAGGGATATTGAAAGAAAAAAACAAAAAAAAATCCAACAAAACACCTTCCTACAGGCACTGCAAAGGTTTTTCTGTCCCACAGTTTTTGTACGTTGGCACTGCACATTTTGCAATCCTTCTTTTGTCACGCTCTGTAAACCTTCGTCTCTTGCTTGACTGATTTTATACCTAAATGGTCTGGAGGTTAAGTAGTTTCTTTTGAAAAATCCCTATTCTGTAAATTAATGGTCTCCTAGGTAGAGTTAAGACCACAATTAAATCTTAATCAATCATGAAATTTCACACAGATCCTCTGTCAAAGCCAAGACAGAAGAAACAGATCTTTGAGATCTCCTAAGAGAAAGTGTAATCTTTCATGGCATCTGAGGAGCTGATGTCAAGCATGGACTGCTTGGCCATGAATAACTATCTTCTTCCTATCTACATAGTTGCTTTCAAATACATTACTTATTAAGTTTTAGGATACTGCCATTTTTCTACCATGAAAAACAAGCCAGATTTGGAGCATGTGTGTTTAATGTATTCCACTGTTAATGTAAAATCCAGCTTGGAGAAAAGCCTCTGATTTCTGTTCACTAACAGCTGGAATAGATCAATATATAGTCACTGGAAATAGCAGTCATGTTGCAGAAGAAACCAGCACAGCATTATGATCATGCCAGTTTCATTTCTGTGGAATAATTAATCCAATGATAATTTTTCCAGTTCCTTCCTTGTAGTTTTGTTTTTGTGTTTGCCATATGACATCAGTTAGACAAGTCCTTAAAGCTATGCCCCAGCAGCAGTGACCTGTTACAACAGGAGACTGTATTTAGAAGTGGGACCAAAAAAAAAGCAACATTTCTTTTTCAGTAAAAAAAATAAAAATAAAAATTAAAAAAAAATGGGTGTGGGTTGATCAGAATAATCTACAAAGCATTTTTCTGGGGCAAGAGAAAAAAAACAGGCGAAAATGGGAAAAGCTAAAACACTTCATTGCAACATCTTCTTAATGAGCTGTTTTTTAATAATCTATGTGGATTTAACTTTCAACAGAAAAGTAAAACAAATCTCTCAGATCAAACTGTTTCTGAATTCTGAAATTCTACAGGAAAAGCAAATGGCTTTGTTTAAGATGAACCTTAAGATTCTGTTCAATTGCTTGTTTGACCAAAGCCATGAATTAAGTTATTTATGTAGCTAACTGTTTATGTCTGGTTCTTTCAGATGCAACAAACACCTAGAAACATTTGTCTCATTGTAAGGATAATATATGTATTTCTATAGTCATAAAACGGAGTCAAGAGCAGGTTTATTTTATGTCTCAGCATTTAAGTTTAGAAAAAGAATAGCATGAAAACACGTGTCAGTATTTATCAGTTGTATGACATTCAGTATATCTGGTGAAATACTTCATCATGTCCCACATATAGAATTAGTTCAGAGCTACTTTTGTAGAAAACATGAAAGAGAACACTGAGATATGAATAAAGGCACCAGCGCAGGCAGATCTCTGTGTCATGTTTTGGTGGGACACCTGTATATATAAGTCCACCACTGTTTATTTTTTGTAGGACAGCTGCGATTAGGGCTCACCATCATGCTGATCCAGAAAGAACGAGGGCAAAAGCTTTGTTTAAACCTATTTACATAGCTTTATGGCAAGACTTTTAATCTAAAGGTTTGTTTACATTCTAGACTGTATTTTGGAGGTAAAATGTTAAGTGAGACGACAATGCAGGGAGAGGGTCACAGTTCACTTAATTTTAAGTGTACCTAATGTTCAGTGAGCGCTCATCTGCTTGCAGCATTTAACAGCTCTTTGGCAAATCCCTCATTGTCCTGTCCCCATGAGAGACAGCACATCCATAGGTGAGTTGAATTGCTCTTTGGAGGTGACTTTCCTTCCGCTGGCAGTGATCAGGAACCTGCAGTGAGCTGGGTCTCAACTCACACAAACCAGTTCAACCCCTAATGTTAGACGAGAGGATCCAGCACCTACTGAAACATGGGGAGTATTTTAATTGGCGAGAGCGGCCAGAAGGAAGATGTGCTCATTGTGAACTGCTGCAAAAGCCCAACCTCTGCTTCCTCCTCTCCCTTCCCAACCCCATTTTTCTGTGCTGCACAGCAAATGGGAACTCGCCTTCATATTTACTAAATGCAGCTAAATTTCACCTTAATTCCTGTGAAAGCCTAAGTCACTGATATTGAAGCTTGTTTAAATTCCAACAGAGGAAACTTTGGGAAAAGCCAATCCTAATCCCATAATTATCTGACTGTTCAGACAAAGCCTGGAACTAGTAATTCAGTAAATTAGTAAAAAAAATTTAATTCTTACAGCCACTACTCAAGGAGAGTAATAGTGGCGGTAGTCACTCAATTAAAAAGAAGAGAGAAAACAGCTTTGAAGGAAGTGGGGAGGGCAGTCTGATGACTTTTCAGCCTGGAGGTTGCCTCTGAAGTCCTGCAGGAGGTAACACTATAAAGGTATTTAGTCAGGGTGATATGGACTACCATGACTGTATCATTTCATGAGAAGCAACATCAGGTGGATTAGTAGCATGAACAGCCCTAGAGTCCACTACCAAATTCCTGAGCCATCCTCTTCCCTGCAGTTTATCTTTTAAAGCATGACCTACCAATACCTAAAAAGACCTATAGACAGTAGTAAATGACCGGAAGTTTTCAAAATTTTCAAGGATTTACGTAATGCAAAAAGCTCACCAGAAGAAACAGAAAGATAAAACAAATTTTCCTTCAACATGAACAGTAAAACCAAACCATTTCTGGTTTTGCTCTTTTCTGTCCCCTTAGGAAATCTGTGTCTGGTTCAGGAAGTCCTTTCCCTTCTCTTTTCTTTGTTTCAACCTTTTTATTTTTTTTCTTTCTCTGATTAAATAACAGGCTTTCTTTACCCTTTATTCTCCTGAAGGGCTTTGGCCATGTCTTCAGAGGAAGTGAAGGATATCAAAAAGCTTATAACCAGAAAGTCAGCTTTTCCTCCTGTATTTCGGACTGGAGGAATGATGACAGGAATGCTGTAAATTTGACAGACCAGTTCAAGTATTTCAACAGATAAACAAAGGTTTGGTGGAGGGAGTAAAATTCAACCATATCATATGCTTAAGAGTTACTTCTTAGGGCTCCTTTGATAGCACTAACAGCTTGTGGTAGGGAACATTTTGCACATTGTGTTTCCTCATTCCCCAGCTGCAGCTGAAAATCATCCCCAAATTTTAAGATTTTATCTGTCTTGTGGCCAAAACCCAATTCTGGGCCACTGTTCATACGGAACCTGGTGCACGCTTTTGTCAGCATTCATCTAGGCCTCCCACTGATTGTGCCAGTGTAGGAAAAGCAAGAAAGCTTTCCCCATAAATATTTGATTTCTGAACAGCTGTCCTCTGACTAGCTACTTCCTTGCTGGCATTGTGTACTATACTTCTGCTCCAGGTGGAGCAGCCATCTCTGTGCAAAGAAAGCTCCTCATTAATTTGATCTGGTCATTTAGGATTGGTTTTTTGTGTTATGCTGATGGTAGTGTCTCATATCCCTTTAGCAGAAAACACATAAATTGGCTCTGTCTTTTTCTGAGCTACCCCACAGGGACTCTCCTGAATTACAGCGCAGCTTAGTGCTGATTACTTTTTTATTTCTCCTCTTAGGAAAAGGATAAAGGGTTTAAGTTCTGACACAAACAGGAAAACACAGTAAGAGGATTTATCCTGAAGGCATCTACTCTTTAAATAGTGACGGAGCCATGTCAGTCTGTTTCTCACAAGGGCCAGAAGCTCCACAGCTCTTTGTTCCCACAGCCCTTGTATGACTAGAGGCAGCATATCCTATCACAGGCTGTCAGAGAGCTCCCCGAATATGCAACTTGGTGATCATAGGCTGAGGAGGGACTCACTGCCTCTAGGAGCATGAAGAAGTTTGCCTTCAGAAGGACTCTGCTCTGCTCCTTTAAGGATAACACGAAGGCTTTATTCTGCTCGGAGGTAAGACTTGCAGAGTTTACTAAATCAGTAACTACTCAGCTTCCCAGACCCTGTTCCCTCCCTCTTGTTTTCTTAAACGAGGAGTGACAGGAGGGGGAGCAAGCTGTCAGAGTTATCACCAGTGGAATTTTCCAGCTTTACGGGGCAGGAAAGGGGGGGACAACAAAAAATGAACCATTGTAGAAAAACAACTGGACACAGCACAAGTGAAAGCAACTGCAGGACGCTTTTCATTGGCTCAAGATGTATGAATATATGTATCAAGAATCTATTAACATGAACCCATTTAAGGTTTTATTAACAAGGTGTGCTACTGGAAAATTACTCTCTGTTATAATACAATTTTTTTCTCACCCTTTATTCTGCTTAAAAATGTATTGTGCTGGAGTTATGTTCCAGAGGGAGCAGAATCTTTAGTTCAAATTGGATTAATCACAGCTTTTCCCACTTTTGCCACTGTTTGATTTAGAGTGAGAATTTTGCCTTTTTCAACTTTTGCCTTCTGCTGTCATACAGATGGTTATGATACTTGTGCTCTATGTCTACGATACTTTCAGCTCAGTGTCATGACCAGACTCCAACTTGCACAAGTAGAGCTTCATACAAACCTAGCTGTAAGGAAAGAAGAAACTTATGTCTGATAACATTCCACAGTAGGAAAGCCAGGTCTGACAGTTTAAGTGCTGCATTCATGCAGATTACATGGCTAAATGAGCTAAAGTGCTTCTACATTCACAAATACATTATCTATATCCACATTTTTCAAATCTTGCTTGATTCTGTACCAAGGTGGGACTTGCAGGTAGTCCAAGCATTTTGGCTACTTTCAGTTTGAAGGTGCTTACATCCGGTAACCAGATGTANCCATACCAGTCTACACTGAAGTGGCCAGATCAACCTTTCTGGTTCCAAAGTCCCCCTCCAGCAAAATATCATGAGCCAGGGTCATGACAATCAGCAGAAATAATACTCCTTGCCTTGGGGAAAACTTTTCAAGTGTTTCTTCCCCTGTTATTCTCTCTGTAGGGGCAGCATGAGGTTTACACTGGGGATCAAAGGGAACTCTGAAATGGCATCAGAAGCTGCAGAACAGCACTATATGATGATCATGGTCTAATATAATGAGTACATAATAAATTTCAAGTGACTGATCAAGATGAAAGAGCAGGTACTTTTTTTTCCA
>VZTM01013085.1:97910-138940 GCA_013400555.1 Jacana jacana
AAGAACTATAGGTACAAGAATGATTATTCCCCTGTTTTACTGGAAAGACATCCATCCTCTCTGTTTTGGATTAAACTTGTGAAGCTGTGTTGGCCTGTTCAAGATCCCGTGGAAGCGTTTTGGATCAATTGTAACTGATGTAAATATAGCTCTTGACTGGAAATCTTCCAGAGCAAGAGAGCTGCAACAGTTCAGCCAAGATGCGTTATATCAAAAGCATGGATAAGTAATTCAGTGTCCTCGTGGGAAGGATAGCATTACAGCTTCACAACATTCATAAAGTGCCTGCACAGTGAAAGATCTAACACAATCATTAAAAGATGGATGAATGCCCTGTGAACATTCACCTCCTATCATGGATCATGGTTCTTATCTAGGCAGGAGCGGGAAGAGGAACATGTACTCATGATGACAGAGGACACAACAACAGCTTAGTTGTACTCATTTGACATGAGCATGTGAGTTTTCAGACGCAATTTACTATGTTTGTTTAGCAATATTAATTACTTTTTAGAGGCCGTTCAGCCAAGAATATGTACCAGGCTGACAAAGCTCAGTTAGAAACTTCAGCCAAGCTCTGCAGGACTTACAGAAGATTAGTGGTTTTATTACTCATCGTGTACCATAGCTTTAAGTCACGAACTATCTCTTGTATGTTTAACCCTCTTCTGTCACAAAATATCTATGTGATTTTAGAGACGTCACTTTTTCAAGGCCAGACTGGATGGGTCTTTGAGTAACCTGGTCTAGTGGGAGGTGCCCCTGCCCATGGCAGAGTAGTTGGAACTCAATGATCTTTAACATCCCTTCCAACCTGACCCATTCTGTGACTACCTCCCTCCGTAATTCATATTTGACAACATGTACCTGGTCCTGTTGCTGAATTAGTGCTTGCCCTTATAGTTAATGAAAGGCTACAGGGAGTGTTTGTGGTGTTTTAGTAGTTACCAAGTTCTTGATTCTGCTATTACTATCTCTAGCATGATGATTTGGTATCTGGGGTCAGATTTCCAACTGTGACTGAGGAGAAACTAACACAGCTTAAAAAGGCAGTTCTCCAAAGTCCTCTTCTCACTCTCCCAATGCAGCTGGTGCAAACCCAGCACAGCTTAGACCAAAACAGAACAAGCCAAATCTGCTGTAGAACTTTCTAGCATGGTTCTGGGCCATCTAGGATTTCTGCTTCACAGGAGAACATGAACAGACACTTTGTACCTACATTGTTAAGATGCTTGAATTTAAGATAATATTGTCCCTCTATATATTTTGAGCCTTAGACTTCCCTCCNCTTAAAACTCGCAAAAAAAAAAAAAAAAAAAAAAAAGGAGCTGCAAGGACAAAGGGTGCAAATGGCATACAATTCAGTTGAGGGCTAATTTTCAAAAGAGCTTCTGTGACTTAAAAGCCTAAGTGCTACCTTTAAAAATAGACATTGTGTGCAGGAGCAGTTACTCTCCCTGTAAGTCCATAGGTTTTGTGCTCCTGAATCCTTCTGCCATTTCTGAAAATGGGAATTAGGTTACTGTCCTCCTAAATCCCTTTTTGAAGCATAATCTGTAGTCACCTGGAAGTCGGGAAAAAATATTGGTCCAAGNAAAGATCTAACACAATCATTAAAAGATGGATGAATGCCCTGTGAACATTCACCTCCTATCATGGATCATGGTTCTTATCTAGGCAGGAGCGGGAAGAGGAACATGTACTCATGATGACAGAGGACACAACAACAGCTTAGTTGTACTCATTTGACATGAGCATGTGAGTTTTCAGACGCAATTTACTATGTTTGTTTAGCAATATTAATTACTTTTTAGAGGCCGTTCAGCCAAGAATATGTACCAGGCTGACAAAGCTCAGTTAGAAACTTCAGCCAAGCTCTGCAGGACTTACAGAAGATTAGTGGTTTTATTACTCATCGTGTACCATAGCTTTAAGTCACGAACTATCTCTTGTATGTTTAACCCTCTTCTGTCACAAAATATCTATGTGATTTTAGAGACGTCACTTTTTCAAGGCCAGACTGGATGGGTCTTTGAGTAACCTGGTCTAGTGGGAGGTGCCCCTGCCCATGGCAGAGTAGTTGGAACTCAATGATCTTTAACATCCCTTCCAACCTGACCCATTCTGTGACTACCTCCCTCCGTAATTCATATTTGACAACATGTACCTGGTCCTGTTGCTGAATTAGTGCTTGCCCTTATAGTTAATGAAAGGCTACAGGGAGTGTTTGTGGTGTTTTAGTAGTTACCAAGTTCTTGATTCTGCTATTACTATCTCTAGCATGATGATTTGGTATCTGGGGTCAGATTTCCAACTGTGACTGAGGAGAAACTAACACAGCTTAAAAAGGCAGTTCTCCAAAGTCCTCTTCTCACTCTCCCAATGCAGCTGGTGCAAACCCAGCACAGCTTAGACCAAAACAGAACAAGCCAAATCTGCTGTAGAACTTTCTAGCATGGTTCTGGGCCATCTAGGATTTCTGCTTCACAGGAGAACATGAACAGACACTTTGTACCTACATTGTTAAGATGCTTGAATTTAAGATAATATTGTCCCTCTATATATTTTGAGCCTTAGACTTCCCTCCAATGTGAGCCCATTTCCCTCAGAGATTTCCAAGAGCTCCCTCTTACTCCCCCAGCATCAATATTAAGAAATTTAAACTTCCAAACCCTAAGCATGAGTCATTTGGCTGGCTTCAGTAGAGCTGCTTGGAGGATTCAGATTTACTAATGAGTAATTGCAGACAAAAGCACCATCTTTTGTAAATATTAGTGGTCTCTCAGAGCTTCAGGAGTTGCACTATATTTGAAAAGTTGGCTTTGAAACACCTGGCATGCTGCTGCTTCCCTCAGAGTGCCTGTGGATGAAATATTTGAGAAAAACCTCTAAAATAAAATAAGCAGGGGGAAAAAAAGTAGTTGAAGGAAACTGGAAAGCTGCTGTGCATCACGTACATTTAAGATTCCCATGTAAGATGTGATTTTTCTTATTCTGTTATTTGCCTTTTTTATGGGCATTGTAAAGAAGTGTAACTTAGTCAAACATTTCTAGCTCTCTCAGGAGTTGAAGTTTGGAAATGTAGCTGATTTGTTTGGTTTCTTACATAGAAAGGTCATGTTTTTTCACAGGCACATAGTAAAAGCATATGAACACAAATTAGTAGAATACCAGTTGAAATTTAGGGTGTTGTTATGAAAATTCTTATGAAGATGTTCCCTCTACCTCTTTAGCATAAGCCTAGAAATCATTTTAAGATCACAGTAAATTTTTATTCCCCATTGATTTGATTTGTTTTGCCAAAGTAGGAGATCATGCAGTGTTTTTTACTCTCCCTCTATATTCCTCTCTCCTTTTTTACAGTTACATCTCCCATCATCTCACCATGACCTCTCATAGTACTGGTAATGCTACTAGTATCATACGTTCAAGAAGTTCGCACTAATGCATTTCTGTACCAACATTATATATTGAAATTCTGTAGACCAGTCTCCAACAGGAGTCTCCTCCTAGCTCTTGCTTTAGATTCAGCTTTATGCTTACATGATTTTGTTCATACAGTTATTGATGTCCTGAATTGGAGAGGTTACCAAATTATATACTGCTATTTAATTTCAAAGTGAGTGAAACACTCTAAAATTTTGACCAAAAAGATTAATGTATTAGCAAGAAATTAATTGTTCTTTGTCTTCATCAAAAATGTTGGTCAAAAAATCCATTCTAATATAGTTTGCTTCTTAAAGTTTCAAGGTGAAATGTGCACTGCATTATCAAAGGCTTCTGTTGGCTTCAGCAGAGCCAAGAGGATTCACCTCTGTTAATATTGTTTGACTGTCTGGGATTTTTTAGTAGGGATTTTTTTTAAGAATGTAAAGTACTATATTTGCTTCGATTCTGAGTTTTTTGTAAATATTTAGAACTAGGCAGAGAGGGAGTATGTGACTTCTGATAAGGTGATATGGCAGTCAAATGCAGTTGGAGAAATGCGGTATTGCACCCATCGGCTGCAATTCCAATCCCTTGTCCTGTGTGTCAGGTCCCCCTGTGCCGCACCGGTATTGCCTCCTTTCTGCACAGAGACCTTATCAGCATCCCTGCTTGCTCTACCTCTACACGAGGCTCTTGCCTAGCCCAGCAGTTGTTTTCTGGAAAATGGAAAAGGAAGGGAAAGAAAGCAGGGTTCAGGGATGGCTGCAGACAGGGGGATAGAAAGGGGGAAAGGGAGATAGAGGTAGAGATGAGGCTTCATGTTGCCTCAAGTCATTCAGAATAAAGTCATAGACTGTTCAGGACATGGACAAATTTCCATGTTGATATACTTTCCATCAGCTTCCAGCTGATGCGTAACCATTTTTCTTCAGGTAAGAATAGGAACATACTGCTTTAAGATATTCTCCAAGATTCGTCTTTATTTATTGCACATTCTTTATCTACGCTGCTTTATTAGGCACCCTCATTAACAAAAGAACACTCTACGCAGCACATTTGGGACTCTTTCCAAAGTAACACATACAATCTTTACCAATGTACTTGAGAGGCAAGAAATAGAATTAAATGCACATCTTGATTTTTATTTGGCTACAGCATTTTCCAGCAAATTTTTCATTCCATCTGACTGATTCAGTATGCCACAAAGTACAATACACCATGGAAAATACAAGCTGAGAGTTCAGAATTGCCCGACAGCCAACCGAGAGCTGCCGAGAAAAATCTAAATGGTGAGAAGTGCATTTGCTCATGAAATTTATGTGATTTATAATAACTTCAACATTAGCAGTACCACAAAGAAGGATGTTCTGAATTTAAACATAAGGGATAAATTAAACCAGTGGGGTTGTAACAGTTTATAACAATCTGAGAATCTGATCCAGGATTTTTATGGTGACAAAATGTGAAGCTGCTCCCCACTCTGTCAAAAAATTCAAGAGTATCTTTACCACATAAGCATTTTTTTTTCAATAAAATAGTTTTAAAAGTTGTGTGTTGCTTAGCCTTAAAGATTCAATGTGTTGCTTCACATTACTTAGTCCAGTCCCATGAATATCATTAAGCACAATGTTCAAAACATTTTCACATGACTTACAGAATCATAGAATCATAGAATGATCCAGACCAGAAGGGACTTCTAGGGTCATCTAGTCTGACCTCCCCACAGTCAGCAGGGACACCCCCAACTAGACCAGGTTGCCCAGGGCCCCATTGAGCTTCACCTTGAATATCTCCAGGGGAGGGGCCTCAGCCACCTCCCTGGGCAACCTATTCCAGTGGTCCACTTCCCTCATGGTAAAGAACTTATTCCTAATGTCCAATCTAAATCTGCTCTTCTCGAGTTTGAAGCCATTGCCCCTTGTCCCGTTATTTTGTAAACAGACCCTCCCCAGCCTTCCTGTGGGCCCCCTTCAGGTACTGGAAGGCTGCTATGAGGTCTCCCCAGAGACTCCTCCAGGCTGAACAACCCCAGCTCCCTCAGCCAGTCTTCATAGCAAAGGTGCTCCCACCCCCTGATCATTTTAGTGGCCCTCCTCTGGACCTGCTCCATCAGGTCCATGTCCTTCCTATCATGAGGGCTCCAGACCTGCACACAGTACTCCAGGTGAGGTCTCACCAGAGCAGAGCAAAGTGACTTGCAGGGTAACATACCATTCATGGCTAAAATGAAAATTAATACAGCAGAGAGTTTACATATTTGTGTCTCATAGCTCAACCATTGCCTTCCATATAAATTAAAATACATTTAAAGGAAACCCCACTAACTGACAAAAATAAGTACTGCTTTTTCTCTTGGGTACTGAAGCCTTTGAAAAAAATAGTAACAAGTGGAGTGGTGACACTTACCTAAAAGTATGCATTAATTTTAGGAAGAGAGAAAGTAACAGCCAGAGTTTACTTAAAACTAAGCACAAAGAAAACGTCAGACTATTGTATGACTTCGAGCACCTGTTTAGTTTACATGTTCACTCTCTAGAAGGACCTGCCTCCCTTCACCAATTATGTCAAGTTTAAAGAGCTTACCCTTGCAATGTATATAGTTGCATTAGATGCCTTCCAGTAGACAATATGGTCCAGTTCTTTATGTTGTTACATTAATTCCAGCAAAATTAATTAGTTTGGTTTTTGAAGTGCTTCAGAGAAAGGCCTATAAATATGGTGAGCTCCTTAATGATAATAATCATGCTGGTTGAAAGAATACTCTTTTAGAATTATCTATAATCAAAATAAATACATATTCTTTCCAAATTGCTTCATAAATGCAGGCAATTTTAGAAGTTGTACTGAAAGCTATAGAAAGTTTGACCTCTTGTGCTTCAGTGTTTCCTCATGCCTGATGATTATTTTAATATTTCTGTTTCTGTAGAAAGTCTACTTTGTGCCTCCAGAGCCAAACATCTTTTAACACTGTCCAGTTTACATCCCCCATGGATTTTACTTGCTTTGCTTCTTTGCTTGTTGAATGATTTAAGCCTCATCGGAGCTCTTGAACCTGTGCATTTCCTGCAGTTTTAACTGTATCCTGTTGTGCTATAAATAATGAATCTGGCTAAGTGTGAGTTGCTGGCACAGGCTTATCAATTTTACTCTGAGAGAAGATTCTGGATCAGTCTGCATGTTATCCTCCTCCTCCCATCCTCCTTGGTATTTGTAGCTGCACACACATGCACTCATAGTGGCTTGACGTACTCCCGTTGGCTTGAGACGATGCTGTCCCCCAGGGAGCGCTTACAGGGCTGTTGCTTACCTTAGAAGTGACATTGCCAGAGCAGTAGCAAGCAAAAGAGAAACACAGCTTTTCTACCACCTTCTGTGAGAGCTTCCTCACTACTACAGATTGCTCTCTGAGGAGGGACTGAGAGAATGTAATGAACAGCATTAAAATTTGTGCAGAGTTTAGACAGGGTCTAGTGCATTTGTGTTTCCCCTGCTCCTTTTCATTCAGGTGACTCTGCTTCATCTTCGCTTGGTACTTTGGGTAAGACACACAGTAGCTGTTTGTGCCAAGCTGCGGAATGAATTGTGTCTGCCTCATATTTACGGGGTGGCTTGACTCAGTGATATATGCCAAGGACTGGAAAAGTTATAGTAGTAAATCCAGGGCTGCTACACAGCTGGATTTCAAATTCAGTCCAGGTGCCATGTGAAGTGTTTCCCTTCGATTTTGAGGTGCTCAGCTACCTAGTGACCTCTCTGAGTGAGTGCCAGACAGCTGGAATTTTTGGAGACATCTACTCAACATGAGTGGATAAATTGAACTGTGCACACATAGTATGCCCAATGTACCTGGAGGCCTTCATCAGCTCTAAGGCATATGTACAATGAACTGTCACATCCAATGGGTTCAATGCTCAGACACAAATAATTTGTACTGTATATGCACAATAGATCAAACATTTCCTTCAAGCAAGGGATTTCCTAAGCCTATAGTACATGGCCCATGCGCCTGTGTTTCTTCCTGGAAAACCTTGGTCTGCCCTAGATACGTGGATTTATTTGGTATAGAAGCAATTGAACTACAGCAAGCACCAACACAATAGAAGAATTTGTCACCCCTAACAATAAAAATATGTTGGAAATGTTTAGAAAGCTAAACTGGTTGTTCACAACCACCTTCTCCTGTTGTTGGCAATGTCTAGATCATTTTTTATCTTTCCCATACCCATTGAAAATTATGCCTAACATTCTCTTCCATGATCTGCTCATGTCTGTTCAAAACTAGTTTATTCTCCTGCCTCTTAATCTATACGAAAAGAATTTTCCAATTTGTTTGAAAAAAAAAAAAAGGTTAACAGAATGTACTCTTGTTAGCATTTATCATTTGGGAATCCCTGCTGCCCTTTATGAACAGCCTTGCTAGGAGAATGAAGACAAAACAGAGTCCCTTTCAGATTTTGATAGAGGCATTGAAGCCATGTAGTGCACTGTTTCTGTTACATCGGGCCATTGCTGAAGTGATGTGATTGCCAATAGAGAAGAGAGGTCTGGGTCATGTCCCCAAAGGTCATTGTTGCCAGCAGGCAATACCTAGAGAGTATATTCCCTGCACTCCCGTAGCTCAAAGGGTCTGATTGTGAGAGCCCTCACATTGAAACACACAAACAGAGAGAGATTCTTCTGCCATCTCCATGCTCAGCCATGGAGTGGTCACAATGTGGCCCTTGTTCCACACAGGGGACTTCCTGTACCACTTACGAAAAAGTTGCGTAAGAAAGAGTTGAAGAACCCACGGTGAAATGCATTTTTAAAAGCTGGCAGGTAACACTGGTGAGCAAACTCTACAACTAAATCTCCAAAATCCTGTCAGCATGAAGGAGTTGAAAACCCCAGGTGAAAAGAAGCTCTGTTAATTCCTTTAAATCTTATAAGTCTTTTCTCTTTCAAGTGTTTAAATCTTAAGACTCATTAAATAAGTCCCCTATGTCCAAAAAATGTTTGTGGAGACATAAAAGCATCTATAGAAGTATAATTAATATTGACAGAACCATATTTCGTAGAATGTTTTGTAGAATACAAAGGCATGCAAAGTACTGAATTCCTGGTGTTTTACATCTAGCTGATACAGTAAGATGATAACTCATCTTATTTTCAAATCCATTTTTGTATCAACAAGCAATGAGTTTAATATGATTTTGTAGTTCTGCTTGACAACAGGATGAGAAAATGATTAATGAAGTAAAGTCCTGTGCTGCTTCTTACTCAAATACTCTGTTACAAGGGAGGCTGGGGTGACACCTCTGTGAAATCAATGAGCATGGTGGGTTAAATATTTGCTATGCTACGCATCAGAGAAAGGAAGGGGAAACTTTAAGATTCACTGCTTACAACTTGGCTAACATCTGCAAGATAATCAGAGACAGAAGTGTGCAGATTGAGTTGGGGGAATATTGTCTGAGATATGTCCCTCTCTGTGAGCAGAAGCCACTAAGTATTGACAGAAGGAAACAAGCAGGCAGCAAACAGTGAAGGAACAATGTCATCAGGAAGGAACCAGAAGACAAGAGATTTGGGGCAAAAGTGAACTGTGCTATGAACTGTGCACAAAGATACTATTTCAAATTGCCAGACTCTTCTTTTGACTTTTGCCTGGATTTTGAACACATTTTATTAAAAAAACAAAAAACAAACAAACAAACACAAAAAAAACCAACCCACAACAACAACAACAAAACAAACTCAAACAAGCAAACAAACAAACAAGCAAAAAGCAGAGAGAGAAATTGTCAGGAAGGCTGGAAGAGTTCCGACAATGCAAGTCACCGTCTCCTTTTTTAAATTTCAGAAGAGCTGAGCAAGCAGGGAAAAGGTAATTATTTTTGTCAGAGTTTGGTGAATTGTTATGACAAACTGAAGAATAGAAAGGTTTGGGTACAGGAAACAACACTGTACTCTGCCACTGTTGTGTTTTTCAGGACTCACTGGACCTCACACTATTAAGTGGCTATACTGATAGAATGATGACAATATGAAAAAGTGGATCTTAGTCCTAAAATGACCAGGAGAATTTGCTTCCTTCATCTTCCCCATTCATATAAATGTGACTAATTGTGGTAAAGCAGGCTCAGGACCCATTGGATGAAGTGAAGTATAGTGACCTATAAGAGTAAGATGTCCTGTCACTCTGTGTAAACAAGGATTAAATGGTGGGTTTAACTACAAGATGGCTTTATTACTCCAGTTTGTTTTATGAATTCTCCACCAGCCATTACTTAATTAAGCTGAAAACACAAGCCTGGCTTTATCATTAGTCAGCCTGTGAGCAATCGTTAGATGTCACCCAGCCAGCTCTTCGTGTGGTTTGGCAAACTTTCAGTTTGGGGGTAGGGTAAGAATTGGTTATTGGATTTGGCTTGGCTATCCTGAAATCAATATGTGCTGTCAGACCCTGAACTGCATACTTCTGCAAGATATATAGAACATAAAGTAGAGGTTCAGTGGCCCTGGTTTGCTATTGAATTTCATCAGTGTTATAAACATACACCAGTGCAAAACCAGAGTCACATACAGTTGAATCAGCCTCCTTGTGTCCCATGGAAATACCCTGCTTCTTTGCAAAAGTCTTTCCACAGAAAACCTTCTACATGATATCATCATATTTCTCCTTACTGGTACTCTTTAACCCTTCCTCCTGTGACCAATATCCTGTAATAGAGGTGCTCTTTGATAACATTGGCCGTTCTAATATACTTTTCCCTTTTTTTTCTTTTGTAGATTTTAAGGGTTTAGGTTTGTGCCTGTGTAGCTTTTTTTTTTTTTTTTCTTTTTAATTCTGCCTTGAAAACAACTTCAGATCGTTCAGTAAAGTCACCCTACTTTTTGTTCATGCTTTAACATTTGTCCTTCTCTCTCAGCATTTTCCGTCTAGGAAGCCAGGATCTGCAATTCCTCCTGTGTTTAATTTAGTCAGCCTTTCAGATTAGCTCACCACTGCCTGGGTGCATGAGGGAGCGATTGAAATTGAGTATGAGATTCATGGTTGCTACTTATGCAACAAGACTGGCTTTCAAATTTTCTGTAAGAACAACAGATTAGGTTCAGCAAAAACATTTTATTCTTGTAAGCTTCTCTACAGACACTGAGAAAAAGAGCAAACAAACCAGAAGTCCCTGAGGGTGAAAAAGGTACTGGGAACATGGGTTTTCTGCTAAGAGAGTTCCCAGGTGACAGATTCCCAGGTTGAGCTATTTCTGAGGCAGGCCAGCAGCTTGCTGAGTCAGTGCTCATTCAGTGTCCTTCAAGAATGAATTAAAAGCATCTAATAACATGCTTTGTTCCTCGGAAAGACTTTTTTTCCTGAGACTGTTTGGATCAACTTTGGCTGGAGGAAATGGAGACAACTGCTATTATCACATAAAAGGAAGACCACTTCCTCCAGGACAAAAGCCATAGGTATATGGGTCAAAACAGCAGTTGGTGGTCTTTTCAAACATATGAGTTTTTAATAGGCAGACCTGGAATAATTGCAGAAGGTTTGTATCAGACCACGTGGAAGAAAGCTTCAGCTGTTTACCAATAAGGACAAAGCACCTCTCCCTAACATTTCTTGCTACAGGAATTTTACACAGCTTGATTTAATCCAGGCTGAGATAACAAGCTTCATATATAAGGTTCTCAGGAGACTTTGTTCAGCTGATTTTCCAAATAAGTTCTGTACTTTTAATTTTGTTGTAAACGCATGTTAATTACCCAGGAACCTTAGACATGTTTGGTAAATCTGGTTGTCACAGAAGTTGTTGCCATGCTACGTGGTCTGTTTTGCATTTAGCTTTTTGGTATGGTAATATTACAAAATAGCATACTCACTGTGGGGAGAAAAGAAACAACCCGCCAAGCCTGTTTTTTCCTAATATGGTGAAATAAAGCCTTGGTTTGAGCTAGCTGAAGTGCTGATGGAGTCAAAGCACAAGGATCAGTCTGGTACAGTGCGTGAAAAGCACAAGGGTCGTGGTCAAGATTCACACTGGGAGGGCATGAAATGTTTAAATTCCCTGATCATGACTAAAAGTTGGGAGCCAGGGATACTATCAGGGAAAAAAAAAAAAAAAAAAAAAAAAAGCCGTCTTCTCATCCCAGCATGTGTTTGATTCCAGAGTGGCAAGAGCGTTCCTTCCTATGACCACTGGCCTGGGAGCTTTGGGCTGTGCTATAAAGCAGACGTAGAGGCTTATATTTCATGACGGTTTGTACTAAGCAGGGATATGAATGGCTCCATGGGCAGCAGTGTCAGGGGCTCAGGCAAAGCCCCCGGGCCACAGAGGAAACGGGTGGGAAATGAGCCCCCAGGACACCAGGCCTTGGCTTCTCTCTCTTCTCCTACAGCTCCCAGTGAAAAGGGGCCCCAAATGCTGTTAGAGTGCCAGGAAGTTTTGCTTTTTTCCTTATTTGTGCTCACTATCACCTTTTAAACAAAAGAGCACAGCCTTTCACAGCAGTAAGCCATTGGCTGGCAGGACCTGTTTCCCCCTTCCCCACCAGCTACCAGCCAAAGAGGTAGATTTTTAGTGGCTGCTTCTCAGGCATTCTACTTCTGCTGGTTAAAACCTCTGCTGGGGGATGCTTGGCACAGTATTAGTTCATGATATTTAAGTCCTGTGAGACTTGCAGAGAAGAAAGATAGGTGAAAAAACAGAGGCCACCACTTCCAGAATTACAGTAATTGTGATTTATCAGGTACCCAAGTCAGCTGGGGCTTTACAAACACAAGCCGACTGAAAAGCTTGGCCCTCCCCAGAGGAGAGCTACATGGAAAGCACTCAAATAGCTTTAACCACACTTGTGTCACAAATTCTTCTCAGACTTGGTGACTGTGACTTGTTCTAGTGAAAAGAGTAACAGTTTCAGTGTTATGTTTAAAAGCAAACAATCATTTGCTGCTTATGAGGAAAAAAAAAAAAAGGATATAAATACTGAAGATAGATAGCATCGCTCTTCTGGAGGACATGTGTCTCCGCAGCACCCGAGTACACTTCCTTCTGCTGAAACATTGCCATCAGAGAGCTTTGCTTCCCAGCAGCTGACCGTGAGGACACACAGCAGGTTTGGCAGCTGAAGCATCTGTACAACATCTCCCCATATTCAAAGAGGGGCAAAGGCCTGAGCTTTGCCCTTTTAAAACACTGATAATGTCCACAGCTGGGTTTGTTGTGTTCCACTATTTCCACTGCAGCCCTCCCTAGCCTGGGGCTCAGACCTAACCCAGAAGGAATTCCCTGGGACCACCCAGATGAAGGGAGGAGGCTCCAGCAGCCTCAGGGAAGCAGCCAGACCTTCAATGGGCAGGGGGGAAGCAGCAGAGGCACCAGCGCAAAGTGGGGAAAGCATGTCCAGTCAGTGTTGTTAAGTAACATATTGTTTATACGTTCATTATGAAAACTTTGACAGGGAGGGAAATACTGAAAATGAAGTATCTTTTTTCTTTTCAGTGGAGTAAAAGTGATGTCTGTGGTTTAAAACAAAGGCTTGTTGGCAGGATGATGCCATAAAGAAAAGAAAGAGAAAGGGAAACTGTGTTTGAATTAATTCAGATAAGTGAAGGCCAGAAGACCTTATGACAGCATTTTCCATTAATTCCTGTAGTCTAGCTCTCTGCTGCAATTATGTTGCCTCGTGAGTCCTTTGTACAAATATTGTTGTGGTTATTTTTACTGTCTACTGTAATTACACTTATAAAAGCTTCTTACAGTATTGCAATCGTAATAATGTGAAAGAGCAAAGTCAGACAAGACTTTTGTGGTAGGTATTTTACAAGATTTTGTGTCAACTTGTGTAACTGTCTTCAGCTGCAAGAACTTACAGCGGGAAAAGAAGAACAAAGGAGTAAGGAACAAACTTCTTTGTTTTGATTCCATCACTACTGAACCGTCACTTGAAACTTGACTTTAGTGAATTATAAGTTTTCTTCAACCTGTGATCAAAACATTTTCTTTGGCATAAAACAGACTATTTCATTTCAAAGGCAAATTTTGTTAAGATTTCATTTATTTTAATTTCATTTTTTAAATGGATTATTTTTTAAAAGAATTTTCAAATAAAAGGTAATTATTCTTCTAAATTAAAATATTTCAATTTTTAAAATTCCTTTCTGGAGACAAGCCAAATTTGTAAAATATTTCAGAGTTGCCAAGTCTGATCATTTTTCCCCAAAGAAATTTGCACTGAAGCCTTTCAGCCAGTAAGGAAAACAGGAAGGGATAGAAAGAGAAACTGAGGAACAAAGAAGTTAAAATACTTTTCCAGTGTTTCATTAGATGCTAAAAGATTAGATTTTTCTAACTCATCAGAATTAGAAATAGAAATTTCACCTCCTGAGTTCCCCTCCTGAGTTTTTAGTATAAAACACTAAAGGATATTTAAGAGAGAAATTATTAGATGCAAGATAAATTTGCAGCCATAACTTTTATGAGCCACAAAGATTGTGAAAACCTCCAGAACTGTGCACTTTGCCTCTAACATTTTGTTCCCTGCTCCCTGGTATAGTCACAGTTGAAGCCCTAGTTGCGTGCTTTGTCTATGTGGTACAAGTTAGCATCATAAAAAAATAGAATATTTTCATTTTCGTCTCTATCTCTTTCCAGAAAGTCTCTCCCTCGCTGTCGAAGGATTAATAGGATGCTTTCCAACGAGTCAGCACCTCCTCCTGCATTCAGTCGCTCCAATTCACAGGCCTCCATGGACAGCACCTCCATGGAAGACTTCTGGTGCGAAGTGGAGAGCATCAAGGAGAGCAGTGAAGATGGTGCTGAAGAAGCAACGCTTTTGGAGTTCAGACCTGCTGATGGTAAGCACAGGAACACCACTTCCTGCTCACACTTTGGCTTTGCCTTGTGTCTCCTTCCTATTGTCATCCAGCATGAGCAAAAGTGCAAGGCTGGACCTATGATCATTGTAGCTCTACTTCTGAACATTGCGGTCGATGTACGAGAGACCACTACAGGAAAACAGTAATTCAACCTGTTTTATGCAGTGGGGCTGGTAATTGAATTCTGAAGTATTTTTTTGCACCTTTTTTATTTGTACTTCAGGGGGACAGATATGGCGTAATCCACAAAAGAGAGGCACTAAATTAAAACTTCATATCCCACATTAAATAAAATAAACCAAAGCATTAAAAATGGACCAAAAAGTTCACTTAGTAGTATACTGGAATTTTCAACTTTCTGGCTTTTGGTAGGATATAATGCTCAAGTTATGAAAGTATTGAACCAGTTTTTAGTTAGATATAATTTGCTGTTATCAGAAATTCGATACCTGCCTGTTTATCTGAGATTGTCCAATTTAGATATCATTCAAGGAGAGATAAGGGATAAGTTTGAATAGTTGGATGCCTACATCATTCAGACTCCCCACTTGTCAAAATTAATTCATCACTTACACAAATTATGCTGAAGGTACTACCACCTCATTCCACCTTAACATTTCACCCCTCTCATTTTTCATAATATATATGGAAAATATATACTAGTTTGCACTAGCTTCTTGCAATGCAGCTTTGTTTTAGGTGTTTTGATAACATCTAGAACAGCAGTTCTCATTTTTTTCCAGTTATGACCCGACTTATAAATGCATTATATTGTGCAACACAAAATATCAGGTCTTACTATAGGATGAAACCAAATTTCTTTTGAGGTCATGACCCACTGGTAACTGCTGCCACTCTCCTGTGAATTATGACCACTAGTCTGGTAACTATTGACCTAGGGATAGATTTTGAGACAATGAGTTGTTCTTTCCAATTATTAACACAAGTGACGATGTATTCTTAGATTGATGTGCAATGGGATGCCATCAATTCTGCTACCAGGAAGAAGGGTGAAAAGGGGGAAAGGGTGCTATTTTATTAAGCAACCAAATATGTAACCAGTCACGATAAGTATTCCACACAGAGGTATCTAGCTCCAACTGTGTACCATTTCAATGGGGAACACCTTCTGCTTACTAGTTCCAGGTAGGGAACTCCTTGAAGCAAAAGGAGAAAACCTCTGTTCGCCAGAAGTCTCGGTCTGCTATCAGGGTCATGGTCTGGCATCTTAAATCCAAACTGCATTGCTTTATGCTAGCTTGTGGTGTCAAATAAAAATAAGTCAAGGTGTAACATTGAAAATGTGTGGTTATTTTTATGGGAAGGCAGAAAAGAAATCTGTCTCAATCAGTTTGACCTTACTGGTAAAATTCCTGTCTTATCATGCTCTCTACCTTGGAGACCCCAGAAAGAGATTGTGAACCTCTTGGTGTCTCCTTCATGCAACTGTAAGCATGAACTGTGTGTCCCTGACTTGTCTGCGTGGTCATGGGAATGTCATATATCTGTGAGTTACCAAGCCAGATAAGTCAGTAGGAGAAGCCAATACATGAGCCCATTTGCCATGTTTTCAGAAACTTTGCCATCAGTTTCATCACTGCTGAGCTAAATCTTCACAACAGTGCAAATTCCACTGCAGTCCTGTGTTACCTTTTGTCTGATTACACCTCATTACATTCCATTGATTTTTTTTCCCTCTCTCCAGAAGTAAAAATGAGATTGCAAGGTAAAATGCAATATATCTTCACACCTAATTTGCCTTCATACTGTTGTTTTAAACACATATATATTGCATACATTCACGCACAACCAGGCAGTGCTTGTTCTAGTTATTAACTTTAGGAATATATTCAGTCTGGGATTATAAATCTTGGAAATAATAGTGAATTCTATTAAACTCCTAATAGGATAATACTCCTTGTCGAGAGCCAAAACACTGAAAATCAATGTAGAAGTCCCCAGGGCAAAATAAAAACAAATATTCATCACCCTTTTGAGTTGTCTTTGAGAGGAAGAGGTAAAGAATCCATAAGAAGGAAACCAAAGGACGATAGCAGCCAGGCACCACTGATACTGTCAAAACCACAAAGCTCTTTTTTTGCCAGACCACATGTGCAAGGGGAAGACATCAGCACACTTACTCTGTTGACACTAGTAACTATGGTCAAGAAAGAACAGATCATAACAAGTGATACAAGGGATGGAACTGCAGGGGGAGAGGAAGTCATGAGGTATTTCAGTGTTGTGCAGAAATGCTTTAACACTTAGTGTTACCAGGCTGTCTGGCATGCTGTTATTTGAGGTTATATCTGAAATTCAAAGAAAGGCACACCTCTTTCCTGGCAATCTCTATGAGAAAAAGAGAATTACCAACCAGAGGGAACCTTCTTGATTATCTGTTTGTCTTCTGCTAGAGTAGTCAAACATAGTCTCAAGACACTGAAGTCTAAGTAGGGGAAAATACACAATAAAAATAATGCTTTGTAAAACACTCTGTTTATATTTTTAAACCTATCAAAACCTACATAAAATTTTGAGGGTTTTTAATGATGAAATTCTTTCTCTTTAATAGTTTTATTCCTCTGGTTGTTGTCATTACTTCTTAATCTATTTTTTGTGAGTGGTTGGAACAGGAAAATGGCAACAGCCAGAGAAAACAAGCTACAGAGGAGGCTGGAAAGCAGGCACAATTTCATGTCTGCTTTACTATTTTTCATAGCATCATGAAAGCCAAGTTTGATTAAAAACTAAATTCTTGGAAAGAATCTCTCAGGACAAAAGCCAAAATTAATATAATTAAGAAACTGGAAGATGAATGGATGTGGCTAGACCAGCAGTACACAGAAATGAGACCTTCTCAGAATGGTGAAGACAGCAGAAGATCTATTGGTTCAATGCTTACAAAGGAGGAAAATAAGCAGTCTGCCATTCTATCTGTGGGTGCAGAAAGGATCTGAGTAGAGAAAAGCCGTTTCACGGGACACAGGGATGGTCACACCCCATGTAGCATACAGATGGGGTTATAGAAACAGATATTTTTTGTAGAGCTTTGTCGAGACAAAGCAGTTAACAATGAAGTCAGTGAAGGCACATGTGTAAGATGCTTTCACTTCTCCTTACCATCCAGCCCTGTAATTTTCTTTCTTTGTATATCTAACAGCCAAAGAACAGCAAACTGGTATCTATCAATCTGCCTGCATTCTAGTGTCAAGAAGAGGCAATAAAGGGAGATTGGAAATACCAACCTGTCATTAAGACCGGTTCTGGGATAAGAACAATAGGTGCATTCAGTAGGTGTTTTATAGAACATGCTGCAAATTAATCCATTTCCTGTTTGACATGTTTATTTCTAATACTTTTTCTCTGGTCAAAGCTGGAATGCAATTATTGTCTTGTCTCAAGCAGCATGTTACTGAGCTCGGATTGTTCACAGAACTAAAATGAAGGTGCTCAAAATCCCTTATGGGAAAGGAGATTTTAAAAGATTACAGCTGTTGACCGCAAAATTTAAAATGACACTCACGGCAAAATTTAAAATGACAAAATAATTTAGAGATGGTAGACTGGGAGTTTCTCCCTGTCCTGCAGTAACAAGGGATATTCATAATCTCATTATGGAATCAGCTGCCACGTTGAACCAGTTAGGAAGACGATATTGACAGGAATGAACAAGATATTAGTCAGTTATCTAGATATCAGGAAATGCTGGGGTGTAGAGTGCTAGCCAGTCTTTAATTATTAGAAATCAGAATGATACCTTGCATGCAAGGATAGCTACTTCTGCATCTTCCAACCCTACCTGACCCTTGCTCCTTAGTGAGTAGCTATGGATCTTAACCATTTTATTCAAAGCAAGCTATTGGACTAGCTGGACATCACACGTCTCTTACTGTGGTATCTTCACTAGGGGTCTGATATCCAGCTGACCGGCATCTTAGATCTCATCTTTAGCGTACAAACACATCATTCTGTTGTATACAACACTTTGGTATTTTTTTGCTTATTTTAATGGGAATAGCAGTTTAATTTCCACCTGGCAAATGGCTTCATCAAGTACCATGTGGTATAAATGGTGAACAATGGGATTTAGTGTTAACCCTCTATTGAGGGGTTAGTTTTTAGCAACCTTGCTATGTCAGGCTGGAAACTCTACTGCCTTCTTCACATGAGTGTGTTGATGCTCCGGTTAAAACTACTTCTCCTGTTCTTCTCCTAAGCCTCTGCTGTGCAGAGACTGCCAAACCAAAAAAGTTGCCAGAATGTTGATAAAACTAAATTAACTTACATTCATGGCCTAAGATCGGAAGTTGAGTCTTCTCTAGGTAGAGGCAACACTCCACCATGCCATCTCCCTTCCTTCAGTCTCCTCTTCCTCCCATGCCAGTCCTAGTAACATGCTCTCTTCCTCCACAGAAGGGGAGCTGGAGGCAGAATGGCTGCAAGATGTAGGTTTGTCTACGTTAATCTCGGGAGCTGAAGAGGAGGACGGCCAAGCCCTGCTGTCCACTCTGACCCGAACTCAAGCTGCTGCCGTACAGAAGAGGTACAACACCTACACTCAGACCCTGAGGAAGAAAAACAAGCACACAGTCCGGGATGTGCGAGACATCTTTGGCACCAATGACTCTTCTGTAAGTAGGCAATGCCTCCTACTGAATGCTTTTGAGCTTAATTTTTATGCATTTTGCATGTAGCTCATCAAAGTTTCTACCAGACAGGAACCCTTTTCTGCTGACAACATACAGACAGCCAGTACCTGACACTAAGTCCAGACTTTTAATGTTTTAATTACTACATTTGGAGAGGAAAGGAAGAAACCAAATAGAATAGATGGTGCACAGTTTTGCAACTAACCTGTAACTCAATGTTGTATCTGTTGCCAGCCTTCCTCCCGCAATCTCCTATCAAGACTAACATTTACTCCCTTATTTTTTGGAAATTGGTGAGTTACTCTTGGCAGCTATTCGAATTTTTGCTGGCTTCTGGGGACACTTGCTATTTATTCAGCAGTCTCAGTGGTGAAGTAAAACTTCTCTAATGAAACAACTGGGGTTCAAATATGCATAAGCAATTAAACACCTGCCAGCATGATTGCAACTGGTACACTGGCAGTTACATTTCACTTATGTAGCAAATGAAAATCTATTAACTGTTCATTTGCTTCATGGCTTCAGAAATGAGCATTGCCTCTGGTGGCCTTATCCACTTTTCCCTGAGGACAGCTATAAACACACCAATTCCAGTCTCTACCCATTCGGATTTCGGTGAATGCAGTCAATGGTGTGAGTCCTATGCTCAACACATGACGTTACATGTTACTCATAGTATCTAACATGGGAGTCACCAATAAGGTCCCAAGTTCACCTTTGAAATTTGTATTAAAGTTCTTGCTATTATAAAACTACAAGAAACCCTTTTTCATTATGAAATTGTTTTGTCTTTTGCTATTGGTCCCATCTTCTCCTCAAGCCTTGGCACCCTGGATGAATTTACAACAAAAAATTGGGAGAAAAGATTGTAGCTACATAGTTACATTAAAATTACAAACACATAATGGTTGGGGAGTTAACTTATTTGTCTCCAGTTTAAGTAACTGGGCTCTTTTGAACCTCTTGCACATATCCCACAAGTACACCCAGAAGCATCCAGTAGTTTCCTGTGTGCAGACTTTCTTGCATGAGAAATCCTCAGGCATGTTTGCATGAACATTAAAAAGTTGATGACGCTTCTCATTGCATTAACCCAGTTCTCCTGTTTCAATAAAACCTAAGTTTTCTAATAAATTTCAATCAGTCAAATAAATGCTATACCTGTTCTGTCAGGTGGGCACGTTATTGATTTTTCACCTGTCTCTCACTTGCAAAAGGAGTCAGGAGCTTCAGAGCCACTGCCCTTCAAATCACTGCTTTCCCTCCTCTAAAATTCAGCTCACCTACTAGTTCTGAATTTTGAAAGTCTGAAAGATAAGAACAAAAAAGTAATTAAGACTTCTAATTCTTCTTCCCATAAAAATATGCGGCTCTGCAGGATGCTTACTTAAGTGTTAAATACACACACACAAATACAGCTCCAAAGGACTCCAAAAGAGATTGAATTTCTAAAAGCCTGCAATGCTCCCAACACCCTTTGGGGATTCCCATTAACCATTGTTCCTACCTCTGCTGCTTATTACAGGATTTATAAAATTTTCCCTACCTATCAGCTCCTCAGGGACCGGTCTTAGGAGGGGTATTGTGTCCCAAGTGGAGGGTTTTCTGAACTCCACTTGGTAGGAGGGTCTCAGCTCAAGACCTGCAGCCTCTGCGCATGGCACTACGGCTATCGTGAATCTTTATGATCAATCAGTTTGGGAAAGTGATTTGGAATAAAAAACAGCCAGACAAAAAAGAAGAGGAACAAGGGAACAAGGAGAGACAAATCTTTTCAACAAAGCTACCGAAGAGATACTGGGGAAAAATGACATAATACTGCTTGAAAATGACATAAAGGAATTTTGCTTTCCCATCCTTTTTTTTCAGTTGGGAATGAAAGAAGTAAACATGTTGCAATAGCAAAACAGCTCTAATTGCTTCAGCTAAACCTATAATCCTCCCCATCAGGAGGATGGATTTACATCTTTTTCCCAACAACCTAAGAATTACAGGAGCTTAGAGGGATGGGTCACAGGAAGGATTACTCTCTTCTGTGAGTAATGATGACAGAAAAGTTGATTATCTCACTAGGGTCACCTGAGATTTAGGGAACAACTGAAGAAGCATAGATAGTTGTCATCCAGAGAGGGGAAAGACAAGGAAAAAAAAAGAAGGGGGGGGTGTGTGTGGAGAAAACAGGGAAAAAAAACTACAAACCAGATAGAGTTGCCCTAGTTTCTTTTCTCTGTTCTGAAAATACCTGCTTGCTAGATGTTTTGATACTACTGCCTGGTGGCCAGTTTTGATATTACTGCTCTGTGGGGGTCAACACAGAGCAAAGGGTGCTTTCCTTCATCCTGCCTTGAGGTCCATCCCCTCAGGGCAGGAGTGTTCCCTCAACAGCCCGCCTGGACTAAAATTAAAGGAGATGAAGACATGTTCCCTTTTTTGGCAGGTTGTGGTTTGGTTTTTTGTTGGTTTGGTTTGTTTTTTGGTTTTGGTTTGGTTTTTTTTCTGCTGGCCACCCTGAAAAGGTAAGGTGATCCCAGGAGCAAAACACAGCACTCGGGGTACCTCACCCCTCTGAGAGTGATGCCTTGCTGGAGCAGCCTGCCCCAGCTGAGGTGCCTCTGCTCTTCTGCAGACAGGCCTACATGCAGCAGGTTCAACTGACAGCCACACAATGGAGTTTTAAATTGAATGGTTTATTAATCATGGTGACCTGATTTTCCCTACTGCTGGTACCCTGCTGCTTCCATCAGAAGTTATCAGCTCTGATAGTGCTCAAAGCCTAGAAAAATCAACAGCAGAACACAAACTGGGGGGGAAACACTGATTTTATTATTGGGGGGAGGAAACGAATCATCATGCTTATTAACAGCCCAATCCTGTACTTTGGGATCAGCTAAAACCCTTCAAGAGTTTTAAGAGCTTTTTACTTGAGCAATGCATGAGACAATCATGTCCTAATTATATAAGAATCACTAACTAACTCAGTGCTATTTGCATAAAAAGGCATTTGTGATGACAGTGCTTGGAAATAAGAATATATCCAAAGCATGGACAACTTGTATCCTGACCGGAGCTATAGGGCTCTCTTTCTTTGCCTTTATTTCCCTTAGCTGCTGGGCTGACAATAGAATTTGGTCACTTTGATGCTCCAATGATTTGGTTTTACGTCTTCTATAATGAGGGTATCTACTGAAGAACTGTCTACCTCATCTCCATTTTTTCCTTGCTCTTCTGGTTTCCTCTTCCAATTGGAAATTCCTGTGTACATTGTGCCAGTAAACACTGGGCTCATTTTTAGTATCAGATAATGAGAACTGTCTAATGAATCACTTTCAGTCAGAAATCAGGATATGAGACGTCTTGCCTTCACTGGAGCCCCAGCGAAATGAATAAAGCTGTCTCAATTTAGTTAAGGACAAAATTTGACTCTTGCCCTTTTACATTCATTAGGGCAATGAGCTTCCAAAGTTTTTTGGTCTTCCTTTTTACTAAAGGCACAATTTGGATCTTGAAAAATCATGCATTAAAAAGGCCTTATTCCCATTCTTTCTTTTCTTTGTATCAAATTATCCTAAGAGTAAAAAAAAAAAAAAAAAATGAAATGTGGGGGTGATGAGGGAGGGAAGAGGTTGCTGGTCCTGTTTGCAAGAGATTTTTACAAAACATACAGAGATTTGGCTTCTTTATACACGCTCCCTGTGGAGGCTGTGAAATGCAACCAGGAATATGATGGTGTTAGCCACCCCTGATATTGTACATGGTTTGTGATATTCAATTGCCACAGGCTAGAGCAACATGCAGGCTCTTGTAAGCACTGCTGTCTGCAAGGCAGAGTTGTGCTGTCAACTCCCTTCCACCAGCTCCACTGTCCTTAGCCAAACCTGGTTGCAACAACTGCTTCACTATTGATTTCACCTGTGTATCAAGGCTGGAAGGGTTTGTTCTTTCTTGATAAACTTGTTTCACTGTAAATCTATGCTGAATACTGTTCACAGGGTCAGATATTTTGAACATTGAAAGCCAGTTCCTAATTTTGCCATTAATTTCTCTACCTGCATCTTACTTGCAGAACAGCTAATTTTATGCTTGATTTTCCCAAACTTCTGAGGCAAGTTTAACTTCCCTCTTATTTCTATACTCTCACCTGGAATTTATCTCACTATTTTATGTCTTAAAACCTTTTGTGTAAATGTTATGGGATTTTATCATAAAAGCATCCTGCAGTTCTCCTGTCAAAAAAAAAATCAATGGTCATTACAGTCTTCTGGCAAAGGAAGTCCATGTGACTCAAACCCTGTTTGCTTTCAAGTTTGCAGGCTGTTGAATGTACTCTCTCAGGAGAGATTTTATTCGTGTTACATTTGACTTTGTTACTCAAATAGCTCAGAGGTTAAGACCGAATAAAGCAACTGCAACATTATTTCAGGTTTCCAATTGGAAGAGCTGCCTGTCTTTTAAATATCTGGCATTTTTAGCAGCTTGAATGCTGCTCCTGTGCATTGGCTACAAACGGGGAAGACAAAATTTCTGTCCCAAGGCATTGCTGCTTGTTAATAAACAGTCGATTTAGCAATTTAAAGAGCAATTTAAAGAGCAGATGTTCTGGGCTCATCCGGGCCCCCAGCTGCAGGGTCAGCTGGAAAGCTGGAGCTGCTCCATCAGGCTGGTGGGGGTGAGGTTTGAGAAAGGAGAGGGTGCTCCAAGAGCTACCAACTTGATGCAAAGACAGATGTAAAAATTCAAGGCTGTTTTGGGGCATTGTAATTATTTTCACTGAGTACCCTTCAGAGTATTTTTTAATTCCTGACAATTGTTTTTTTTTTACCCAAGAATGTGTATATGAGCTGCTACTGCCCTGTATACATACAAGCACTCAGATTTCACTTTAAGATGAGTCCAAAACTGCTGAAAACAAGGGCAAAACTCAGATGCCAAGAAGAGGTGACAGTGCTTGAAAGTCACTCCTTCAGCACTAGAGCCCCTCCTCTGTTGTGCCACACACACTTCCCCCATTTTCATGCAGCACAGAGTGATTTGGGGAGTGGAAAGAAATTAGGTTGACTATAGCAAAGGTCTGTTTTTTTCAAAAAAAACCTGTTTTTTTCAATTTGTCAATTGTCAGTATATAACCTATAGGAGGACATCCCTCTGTTCATAATTTGCTGGTGCCTAAATCATGAAAGGGGTTGAAGAGCCTGGTTTCTGACAGGTGCTTGCAAGCGGTGAATGCTTGACATGTGTTAGAGAGTCCTCAAAAAGATTTGTGGCTGAAATGATTAGAAGCAGGACGGATTACAATTTGATGAGGACCTTTCACTTAGAACAATTATGTAAAGCAATTTACTTAGCTAATTTCAGTCATTATATATGACAGGACTCATTAGCTACAGCAAGCTGCAATATTACTGACCTCAACATGATCCAAGTCTGTGCAGCCTGGGGAAGACTAATGCTCAGGGTTGGCTATGAAAAATGTGTTCTGGTGAATCACTACAGGTTGTTTAAACTTGGCAAAAGAATGTAAGCTGAGAATGATAATGCTGTTGCTTAAACTGTAGCAGTTTCTGTCCATAGACGTTTACCTTCACTGCAGTCTGATCATTTTTCCTTGCCCATCAGCCCACATTTGAGACAGTTCCAGTGTCACCAGTTCCTTCTAATGGTATCCAGCTTCCTGGGCAGAAGCCAGTTTGGAAATCAGTTAGCTGTGAGTATGCCATCATGTAATCAGTGTTCACTTCCTCCTAGGAAAATGATAGACAGAAAGATCCTTTTGTCATTCTGAGGTTAGTCTCCTCTTTCATGTTGGGGCCATGCTGCATATATTTCCTTAAAATCGTTGCCGGCTTATTATCATGCAGGAATCAAAGTTTCCCATTCCAGACTGGTGTTGTACAGTCACCAGCAGATTGCTGCCCTTGAGGCATCACTGTCTAAAAAACACTCATCATTGCAAGGCTGGAAATGTAAAAATTACCTCTAAATAATATGGTGCAGAATTTGTCCAAAATATATCAACAGTTTATTTTCTTGTTGCAAATCATTACAAGAAAGATGTCTACTTCCTTCACATTTGTTCTCTAGTACTGCAGAAATCATAGTATTAGAAATTCACCATTTTTCTTGTTCTGTCCCTATTCTTATTTACTAATGGTGTTAATTTGGACATCCCTTAAACACTTTACCCTGACAGCTACTGGCAATGCTAATGAAAATGATAGCTCTGTTCTATTCAGTGCCTGGATAACTGTCAGCAGCCTTCCACAGGAACGTCTGTCTTTTATTTTGGAAGCTTTTCCCATGACCATTGTTAAGGGCTTAACTGAAGGGATATCAATACTCGAGTTTTAAAACTAGTGTCTTAGATGTTTACCTCTGGATATAGTGCCACAGACATTTTCCTTGGTTGCAAAAGCTGCTTTGCTGATACCTCTGCTTTGCAAGTTGTTTTACTAGAACAAATGAGGAACCAAATGGCATGGGGTACCATAGACAGTCTGTGGCCCCAGGCCCAAGATTGGAAAGAGAGATGGAAAACATCTTAAATGGCTTCGCTATTAGGTAACTTCTAAGGCCATGGTTCAGAAGCCACTTAATAATACGCTTAGCTTTTTCAAACCATACTTGCAAAATAAGGGGCATTGCAAAAAATGTGTAAGTGCCTGTATGTATAAATGCAATGATTCAAAAATCATGGGGCATTGGCATGTTTATAAGACATGTAATGATTTTTAATTCACTTTTAGATTTCCATGGCTTTTGAATGCACTTGGGTCAAGTTAGTAAACTCTTCTCTGCAGTTCTAGGGGCTGAAATTTTACTACACTTCCAATGAAAATTATGATTCTGTGCCAATTGCATGTGTATAGGACATGGACCTTAAGGGAAACAATAAAATTGTCCTGAGATGCAAGAGGTCAGTCGTGAAAGTTGGCAACACTGGAATTCATGCATGTTATCGCACTTTGGACTCCATGACAATAGGCTATTTCTGTACTTGTTTCTCTGATTTAAAACATTTTCCTCTGGCATCCATTAATTTCAACAGGTAACTAAATTTTAGAGCAGAGCAATAACAAATTTCAAAGTATCTACCAGAAATTCCAGTAGATACAATGTTTTTTGAACTGGAAGATTGTACACTGAGTCCTGTTTTGGTGCTACACACCTAAACTAGCAACTGTGAGAAATATATGTATATGAGCATATAAATGTATGCATAATGTCTTATGATTGTAAATAAGTCAACAGCAGCCCAAGAAACTGTCAACAGCATTTTTCTGTCAGGAAAATTGTTCATTACACAAGTGCCAACACAGTTTGCTGGCCTGGGTAGACAAGGATGGAGTACAAAAACTTGATAATTGCTGATAAACAGGAAGTTCCAGCTTGACTGTCCTTCTCATGAAAAGCAACAAATTAGAAAATCTAAAATGAAAAATAGGGATTTTATTTCTAAGGGGTTATTTCCTCCAGACAAAACAGGAACGTGCTGTGGTTTACATTGAAATTCCTTTTGAACCACTTCCTTTATTAGTTTTACAAGATTTTTCTCATCTAGGTTGAAATTTTTAATGTCTCTGTACTAAATGCAATGATATATTCAGTATTCATATATAGTTTCCCTTATTTTCAGCTAATAGCTGTCTAGACTGCGGACTAGATAAAGGCAGCCCATCCATAACAGAAGAGCTCTCCTATGAGGTCTCTTTCTCAGAATCCATTACAGTCCTTCCAAAAACCCAGGAATGGCCGAGAAACCAGAGGTTCAAAAAGGAAGACTCTTCTTTGCCTGTAAGTTTGTTCTCAACATATTTCCTCAATTGTTTTCTTTAACCCAGGAATTTCCTCCTTTATAGCCCCAGCACATTGGAGTCCTTAAGATGCATTAGCTGTCCTTTGTTATGTGTGCTTCATAGAGGCTGCTCGCTTTGCCCCCCACCACTTCTGACTGATTCCCAGAGAGGCACCAAAGCTAAGCTAGATATTCAAGCCCAGTTTTCACTTGTACCCACTGCATTATCCATGTGTTTTTCACACAGAAATAAAGATCAGTTACTGACACTAAAACTAACAATTTTCAGTACTGATCTGCTTTCCTACTTTAGTGCCCCCCAGATCATCTGCCTTTGTTAACACAGGGATTTAAAGTCACTTCACAGATGAAGGAGAGAAAGCAAGCCTTAGTTCTGCAGCACCACTGCTGTCTCCAATCAGCATTCAGTGCAATTACGCTATCGTATCATATCGTATCGTCCAACCAGACATGCACTGAGCAATCATGTCGTTATCTGACTTCATTTCTCCAAGTCAAGGAAGTCAGTTTTCTATTTCCATCAGTGCTCACAACTTCCATTACCAAAAACTGGAGCATTAGGTTTGTGCTCCAGATACCATCTTTTAGTGAAATATATGAAACAGCTATAAATTATTTTGAAGTGAAATTGTTGCTATCCACACAACATTGAATTGTCTGAGAATTATCCATTTGTCCATCTCAGGCACCACCAAGGACAGAGAACCTGAGGGGCAAAATTAAGATTCCCTGATGAAAAGAGGGATAAGACACTAAATAGATTACAACTGGTGTGAAATCCCTGTGCTTTAGTGTGCTTGGCTTTTTTTGTGGTGTGGATAACTTGGTGTCTTGTGGAGAGTAAGGATATCTCTGTATTCGTCATTATTTTGGCAAACTGAATGTTCATCCTTGAAAATCTGACCCCAGCCTTCACAACAACACACACACACACAAATTGTTCTCTGCAAAAGTTTGGACAATTTCCAGTTGATAGAGCAGGGAAACTGATAACAAACAGGGAAAAGAAGATAGCCAGAATATCATGGACCTATGGATGCCTATTTAATCAGTACTAGAAAAAGACAGCATTGTGCTAGAGATGAACTATTCTGCATGCAGGACATCATTTTGTCTGCTTGGAAAAGTACATGAGAAATATGCACATTCATCAAAAACAGAGAGTTTCTAAGTAAAGTCAACAATCATAGCTGTTGACATTGGCATTTCTCTTACTTTATGCGCTGCTACTCATGGAATTTGTTTTTTCCCATAATGGCTCAGACAGTAATGGACCCCAGTGAAAAATCACCTCTTGCTCTGTTACACAGAGTGACCAGTCACTTACACTCTGAAGGCCTGTCCCCCCACTTCCTCGAGGTGAGACAACAGGGACAGACTGAAGTCTGCATATCATACTTCCTTGCTTGCTAGTGGGTTTTCCAGGGCAGGTCTGACCCGTTAGTATAACCATCTTCATGGATAGCACATGGTAAGCTCCATGGAGAGAGGTTATATGTTATAAAAATAGCATGTCCCTTGCAGCTCCCAGAGGAGCCAGCTCAGCATCACTGTCTGCATAGGGTTACATGCAATTTCCCCAATGTGGGAACACGATCAGTGTGACTTAGTTGAAGATTTTACAGAACTAAGAGTCAGTAAGCATTTCAGGCCTGTCAAGTACACTGCATAGTTCCACGTAGAAACACTATGTCACACAATGTCAGACATGATCCTTAGCCAAAATACTAGTAAACTAATTTCAGCACAGCAGCCTTCAGTGCTGTATATGATATGAAAAATCACCAGGAAATTGTGACACAGGACACAAGAAAGAGGCCTAGACCCAAACCTGGTCTTACACTGCATCACATCATCATGACCCTGGGAGACAGTCAGCCACCATGGAAAATCATTGTAGTTATCCTTTGGATGTTGGTTTGGAGTGTTTGTCATTTTTTCTTGGCAAATGAGCTTCTCCTCTTTCCCCTCAGAAAATATATGTATACTGAGTGACTTTTTCTTATTTTCAAGATGATTTATTGTGCTTTGACTGCTTTTGGACTTTTTTCATCATTGGAACCAAAATACATAGATATTCTTTGGTATTTTCTGTATCTTCAGAAGGTTATCCTCCGTGCAGCTTTTATTACATTATTAATTCTCAGCATAAGAGCTACAGTGGCATTGCTGCAGTCTGGGGACAGAAGATTCTGGCCTAAAATGCCCCAGACAGCATGTAAATTATTTTTCCATCCCCTTCACACTCTTTATCTCCTAATTATGATTAACTCCAATTGAAAGACCATGTGCAATGTGATTTAGGAAGTCCTACCCTACCCTAGATGTCTTTTGTCCTCTCTTACTTTTAAAATATGTCATAAACTTCATTCTTTTTTTGCTTGTGTTTTCTTAATCCATTTGACCACCTTCACCTAAAGATGGGGTAAGCCTGTTGAGTCCGTTTTTTTGTGTTTTTTTTTTAAAAGGGAGGAATCGGCTGAAATACCCAGAAGCAAAACATTATTAAAGGCTGTGTTTCCACTCAGTTCCCTAAAGGGAGGAGATGATTTGTAATGCTACTTATTTATACCTCTGACTAACAATTACTGGCTTAAATTACAACTAAATTTAAAAAAACATACAATACCAAAGATCTACAGTTCTCTGCAAAGCATGTTTTTTACTATAACTTTGTTATTATGCCTAACAATTATGTCAAAAATGGATGGGTATTTGTTCCTTTTGACATTTGTACAAATACTTCTGCCATGACACAGTATTCCTGGCTCTGGTCCATTGCACTGCAGTTTCTAAAATATGTATACATCTTCACATGCCCTCAAATTACTAAGTATCACTTAATTCAAATCTACTTGGATATATTATTGCTTAGCTGCTGGGAGTCCTGTTTCTAAGCCTAAATTCTACTTGAATAATAAAAAGTACCAGTAAATTGGCACATTGGCATCAGGACTAAGTGATTTTGTTTCTGGGCTTTTCCTCAGATCTTCAGTTTGCACTGTCCTATAAGACCTCATAAATTAATAGTAATATGAAAAGCAGGCATGGATTCATTACACAAACAAACACAGAGTTGATATAGAACCATATCCCTGATGAAATATGTCAGCTACTTCAACAGCCTTCAAAGATGCTCTGGGGGAGACAGAAGCAGAGCTAAATGTTATATCCTGCTGAAACTGGGTAAAAGTTTAAGCAGCATGTAGATCACTTGTCCCAGCTGGAGTATAAACACTGAGGTTAAAATCTCTGCTCCAGCACCACTTACCAGTCAAATTGCAAGGCAACATGATGAGCAAGAAGCTCATTTTTATGTGTAAGATGTATGCAAGTTATGTCAACATACCAGGCCAATACACAGGGTTGTAGTTCAGCTCTTTGATGTTATCCAGCTACCCTAATACAACCTCCGATTCTGTATGGGCATCTCACAGAATCACAGAATATCAGGGATTGGAAGGGACCTTGAAAGATCATCTAGTCCAATCCCCCTGCCAGAGCAGGAACACCTAGATCAGATCACTCAGGAATGCGTCCAAGCCAGTTTTGAATGTCCCAGAGAAGGAGACTCCACAACCTCCCTGGGCAGCCCCTTCCAGTGTTCAGTCACTCTCGCTGTGAAGAAATTTTTCCTCATATTTAACTGGAATCTCCTGTGTTCCAGCTTGTATCCGTTACCCCTTGTCCTATCATTGGATGTCACTGAGAAGAGCCTGGCTCCATCCTCCTGACACTCACCCTTTACATATTTATAAATGTTAATAAGGTCACCCCTCAGTCTCCTCTTCTCCAAGCTAAAGAGATCCAACTCCCTCAGCCTTTCCTCGTATGAGAGATGCTCCACTCCCTTAATCATCTTGGTAGCCCTGCCCTGGACTCTCTCAAGCAGTTCCCTGTCCTTCTTGATCTGAGGGGCCCAGAACTGGACACAATATACCAGATGGGGTCTCACCAGGGTAGAGTAGAGGGGGAGGAGAACCTCTCGCGACCACCCCACTTCTCATACACCCCAGGATGCCATTGGCCTTCTTGGCCATGAGGGCACAGTGTTGGCTCGTGGTCATCCTGCTGTCCACCAGGACCCCCAGGTCCCTTTGCCCTACGCCGCTCTCCAACAGGTCATTTCCCAGCCTATAATGGTACCTGGGGTTGTTCTTGCCCAGATGCAAGACTCTACACTTGTCCTTGTTATATTTCATTAAATTTCTCCCCGCCCAACTCTCCAGCCTGTCCAGGTCCCGCTGAATGGCAGCATGGCCTTCTGGCGGGTCAGACACTCCTCCCAGTTTGGTGTCATCAGCAAACTTGCTGATAGTACACTCTATTCCCTCATCCAAGTCATTGATGAATATATTGAACAGTACCGGTCCCAGTACTGATCCCTGAGGGACTCCACTAGACACAGGCCTCCAAGTAGATTCTGTCCCATTGACCACCGCTCTCTGGCTTCTATCCTTCAGCCGGTTCACAATCCACCTCACTACCCTATCGTCCAGGCCACACTTCCTCAGTTTAGTTACAAGGATGCTGTGGGAGACTGGGTCAAATGCTTTACTGAAGTCAAAGTACATCACATCCACTGCTTTACCATCATCTATCCACCTGGTTAGGTCTTCATAAAAGGCTCTTTCAAAACACAAATTCACATCCTGTAATTTTTGCATAAAAAAAGATGTGACCTATCTCTACTGTAGAAATTCATTGTTCGGAAAAGCCGGTTTGGACTGACAGAGGTTGGAGACCTCTCTCCTGAAGACATGAAGAAGATCCGCTACCTTTCCCTCATTGAGCTAACGGCCTTCTACGATGCACTGGGGGTGGAGCTGAAGAGGAACCGCACAGAGAGGGTGCGGGGACGAGGTACCGTGCTGCTGCATCCCCATGGTGGCCCCCTGGGCGCTGCTCAGTGTAGCTAAGAAGGCGCGTATGAGGCTGTGTTTTCTCTTTCACATTTGCTGATATTATTTTTCAGAAAATGGTCTGTTTGGAGTCCCTCTCACTGTACTGCTGGAGAATGATCAAAAGAAGGTTCCTGGAATAAAAGTGCCCCTCATCTTCCAAAAGGTGAGTATAATTCAGCCTGCCCAGCCACTAAGATTCATTTTTCCTTCATCCACACTCGGTGATACTCAGTGTTAGTGTCGCACAGTCATCAGATAAAAGATAATGCAGGCTTTACAGATTTGAAGGTGTCTACAGGTTGTCTGTCTGTATGCTCTGAGTTGAAAACCTTGTGACAAGGTGACAAAATTTGCGCTTTGTGGTAGTTTTATCTGTGGTGGAGTCCTCTTTTGATTTTTGTAGCTATATAATGCCATACAGGAAACTTTGGGAAAGGAATGTCTGGATCTGTTTCCCTTTCTCATTAAACTAGAGAGCTGTGCAAAATTGTGTGTGTGTGCAGAAGTGGCAGAGGTGAGTCCACTCAGGAGTTTTAACATCACATGAATTCAAACTGTAGATACTATTTAGCTATTATTTCCAGAATGGAAGTGGTATCTTCTCATTTGGTTTTGTATGACCAGACAATGTCATTTACCTAAGTAGAACTTGACAGTACAATGACATCCAGTGGATGTCTTGGAAACAGGTACACAGTCACAAGTACACATGCAGTTACACAAGCTTACACGGACTCGAAACTCTTGACAATTTTCACTGTAAATACTGACAAAAGGGGAAGGGGTGTGGAGCGCCAGGGGAAGGACTGACGCGACGTGAATATTTATGTGACTTTGCAATCAGCTCCACAGATCCCCTGTCAAGATACCATGGGAAATTAGAAAAATCCAAAAGCTAGGGCAGGAAGCAGAGCTGGTGGTACAAATCCAGAGCTGTATGAATAAATGCTAGGAAAAATTTTTTTTTCTTCATTCTAAATTACATTAATTCAAAACATATTTATATTTTTATAAAGAATTAGAGTGGAAAATGTGTTCAGAGAAATTTCAAGGTAAAATATCCTGGGATCATTTTCTAATCTGAGTTCTCAGTTCCCAGGAATGTATGTTATCTATAGACCTTTCCATTGTTCTCCTTGGGGAAAGACTTAAACATTTCTCAGAGGTTAATTTTCCCTCAAAACACCATTGTGTTTTACCTAGTGTATCTGCTCTTTTATTAATGTTTATGTGTTAATTGTTCTATATCAGTGCCAAGTCTCAAAGCAAGGACAGAGGGGCCTATTGCATTATCGGTTTTCCGTACTCTGCGTACTCTGTATTTCAGGGTCAGGAATATGGAGAACAAATTAGAAAGGTTTACTTACATGAGCTTGCTTGGTTTTTACAGCAAATTTCATAGAAATGTATCTTCTTCAGATTAGTTTCAAGGATACTTAGACTGAGAAAAAGTTAATAGCATTTCTAAGTTTTTCTGAGTATTTTCATAGGTTTTGATGTTGTTGGATATTTTTTTCAGTTGCTGCTCAAGCTTGAGGAGACAGGTTTAGAAACTGAAGGAATTCTACGCGTGCCTGGATCTGCCTCCAGAGTCAAGGTACACACTCATGCCAGTTTTCTATCTTGCAGACCACAGACCCTATGTAAAATAATAGAGCACACACAAATGCACACTCTACATAAATACTGATGTGTCCAGGTCAGCATTTCTATTCCTAACAGTGAAAGGTCAGATTGGTTCCTGGGAACCAATAAATCACAGATGTGGTCTCTTGCTTTACATTTGTTAATGTTCTATATAAAGCACAGACTTTTTGAATGCAGTTTTTCTCCACTAAACATTCAGCGGTCCTTTCAGTTTATCACTTACCGTCCAAAATTGCTGAGATCTTATCTCTGTTTTAATTTATTTCAGAAATCCAGAGTTGCTAAACTAAGTGAGCATCAGATAAAGATCTTATTCTGTGTCATTTTAACCTTTCTGTCATTTTATTTATCATTTATCTTCTGTGATCTCACAATTTCATGTTCCAAGTGAGAGAATTTGGCCTGCATCTACTGTTTGGCAGCCTGGAGTACTGCATTTTCACAGGCTATTTACAGGCTATGAACACAGGCTAGTTGGTACCCAGTAACCTGACACTGAGGTGCAGTAATGCTTGCAATTGTTTCTCCAGACTAACTTGATTCCAGGAGCTGGAAGACTTTGGCAGAGGCAAATTAGAAAAACAAGTTTGTTCAGGGCTTAGTAGTGTCTACCTCTTTCCCAGATTTTTTTTTTTTTCTAGATTTCTTTTTTTAAGTTGCTTTAAGCAACTTCTTATAATGCATCCCAAGAAAGCTAGTCTTGCTTTCTGAGGCAGATAGTCTCAACATCATGGCAGTCACACAAAGAGTCATACTGGGGATTGCTAAACATAGATGGGCTAAGGATCATACAAGTAAAAGCATCATTACATGGAATGCAACAGATAGACAGTAGCATGCCAGCTCCCTTTGGATCTGTGCATTGATACCACTCATCACCTTGTGAAGTGCCACATCTTGCCGAAGGGAGTTCCAAGTTTGGCCTGTACTTTTCAGGTCCCTCAATTTTTCATACAAATACTTGAAGTATTTTCTCACACAATCTCAATTTTTTCCGACTCCTCCAGGGAGATTACACAGCAGGGCTGTGCTCTACCTAATTAAATAACCTTCCTATTATTTGCTTATATTGTACTGTGTCTTGTTCACTTCTTACAACCTATATCCAGAAAGCTGCTATGAGATGTGACTATATGTAACTCTCCTAGACTGGGTGGCAAATTAGACTGCCCGTATGAAAGTTTTAAATTACTTGAGTTTTGGTTTCATTTAAGTCTGTCCAACAAGCCAACTAGCAAGAGAGAGATGTTTTCAAATGGATCCAGATTTCATCCTTCAAAGCCTTCATACATTATTATGACATTAGGATCTGAGGGCATTCCAATTTTATTTCAGTCCTGTTTGGAGAAAGAAAAAGCATATGGAAGTGATTAAAGGTTACTCTTCTATAAAACAAAGAATAGAAGAAATAACAAGTTTCCCTCTGTAATCTGGTTTGTAACAAAAGCTCCAGTGAACAAAAAATGCATAAAAGTCTACTGTAGGAACAGCCATATTTAATAAAAAAAGGCAAAAATGTTTTTAAAAGTACTTAAATGCACATGCATATGGGGAATGGGGGGATGTGTGTGTATAAAATATACATATATGCTTGTTTGTGAGAAAATATATATATATATTAAACATTTATGTTTCAAAAATCTTGTTTTCTATTCCTACATTTTTTCTCCAATTCTCTGCAAAAAATGTGGAGTAGTTTTTCTCTCCCCTTGTGATTTTGATGAGGTAAGGATTTCTGTTCCACATTTCCCAGTCAGTTACAATGAGATAATTTAATCCAGGTGTTTGCATGGATTATGTGCAAAGGAGGTGAATACAGAGGAAGCTGAGATAGCCCAGATTACAACCAGTAAAATGTGCTAGTAAAAATGAGATTGTAACATTATATACCAAATCCTGAATGACTTTCTATTTCCTTTTGTGCCAGCCATTTCAGTTCATTATGTGTGACCATATTTGATATGTAATTTCCTTCCATTCATGTGAGGCACAGTACACAGAACCCATTATTTAAAGTTTTCTGTCTGAATGGACTAAACTTTTTTGTGTAATATTAAAGTCCATTTGAAAAAGCATGTTCTGAAAACTGAATATTATCTACAGTTGTGATTTGTCATAACCAGCCTCACAAAGAACAGCAACTTCCTATAGAGAAGGCAGTGTTTGGCTGGTAATAATTGTGAAAGATGCATTATTTATGGATAGCCTCCTTCAATATTATTAACCCAACAATTTTTTGAGGAGCTTGCATTTTCCAAACAGTGACCTGGGTCTGAAGCCAAATTCTGTTCCTACAAGAAACTTTACTATTTCCCATTCACACTCGTGTGAAACATTGATTAGTTACCCTCCAAAATGAAATATTGTTTGCCCTGTTAGAGAGCAATATGCCGACATTGGAGAACAAGAGGATTAAATGGGCACACAAAATGGGATCATCAATTCTGTCTTAGATAGCTTGTGTTTTTTGATGAGGGGTTTAGCATGTATTAAGTGGAGATTTTCTGATGGTAGTGGTTTGATACCGTTATTTTTATATTAAGTGACCAAATCTAATTATAGCTGTTCTAAAGGAAAATATCTTTCTGAAGACAGGAAGATCTGAAGTTAAAGCTCAAGGCCCATGGATTTGAATGCCAACAGATTGTCTAGCAAGCTTGGGATTGTTTAGTTTGAGGAAGAGGAGGCNCAGTGAGGAAAACATTCCACTTCATTGTGACTTAAGGATCAAAACCTCTGGCGATGTTTTAAACAAAAAGAGCAGCTGTGCTGGAGTTTAACTGAATTTTCTGTTTCTAGTTCTACGACATTGCACAAAATTGTCTTGCTTTAAAATGGTCCAAATGGGTCACTGGCAGAAATCTAGTTAATGCAAACCAAATTTAGCTTGCATTGCAAAATATCCCCAGGAACCTGATTTGTTAACGTGCTTTGAATTCCACACAGCTCTACCTAGACGGCTACTGGTTTAGGGCTACTTTAATTTAACTACGCTGTAAACCTGCTTGTTGTTTATAATGGGATTTCTCAAGTGATCTCAAACTGCTGGGTCAGAAGCGATGATTAAAGGTCAGATGTTCCTTTTGTCTTTCAGAATCTCCATCAAGAACTTGAGGCAAAATTTTATGAAGACACTTTTGACTGGGACCAAGTACGAAATAATGATGCAGCCGGACTGCTGAAAATGTTTATAAGAGAACTCCCAAGCCCTCTCTTCACAGTAGAGTATCTGCCTGCTTTCATCACGCTAGTAGAAAGTAGGTGGAAAAGGAGTTATTATGGACTGATCTAGATAAAATGTGGTAGCTGACATTACATTCTTTTCTCTCACAAAAGTAGAGAGAAAAAGAAAAAAATAATTTTTCTCTCTCTGAAACAGAAAAAAGGCCCAGTGCATTGCACAAACATTTAATTTTTCTGCAAGCTTTCCTTTTCAAATGGAAAAAAAGTCTCTGCATTTTGCTAATAGCATAGACTCGTTTTGAGAGTGACACAACTGTTTAATGTGAGATTTGAAATCTGTGAGCAAACACTGGCTGAGCAATGACTTTGATATATAGACTGGTTTACACAAATTATGGATTTCACAAATGAAAGTTTCTGCAAGGTAAATTCAGGTTACTGCCCTTTAGCTGATATTCTATTGGATCTATTTTATTGCTCTATGGGTTTATGTTGAGGTCAGAATATTCGTAAAAAGATATATGTAGTCACAGAAAGCTTCAGGCAGTCGGGTTTTGTTTTCAGTGTACATACACCCTCTCCTTCTCAGTACATTTTGTTCATTTCTCTTCCAGGCAGAACACAGTAGTACCTTGCAACACCTATTGACTTCATTATAAATTCACTTGAGCAAGGACAGAGTGAAACTCTCAGGAGGGTGAATTTATTAAGCAAATTGGTACAGAAAACTTACAACATTTATATAAGGTTGCAGCCAAGTCTTCGGTGTCTCCATGAGGTAGTTTATAGGGCAAAGGAAGGTGACTCATTCCTGCAACCTTCACATACTTGGATGTGCTTCTTATGAGTTCCAGACTCCATGCAGTTATGATGGCTTAGCAGTTTGGAGAAGACTGAACATAAGGTGTCTGTGCAGAATAAAGTGACTTTATTCCCTCCAACAGATATGCTATCTGCAACACTCTTTTTTCCCCCAAACCTCTCTCATCCACTCTGAGCAGAAGCAAATGACAGATCTTCTCCCATCTTCTAGCGTGTGTCTCCAATCTCCACCCCAGCTCTTCTACTGAGCATTGCACACATCAGTATACACCTATTGCTGAAAACATGATGGTATTTTGTAATGGACAAGGAGCACTACATCTATCTAGAGTGCTAGACTTGGGACTAATTCTTTTTAAGTTATAAGCAATCAGTCACTACTCCAATGGCACAAGTGTTCAGCAAATTACTCAATAACAACAGTGCAAAACTTTACTAAAAAAATGAAAATATCCATTTCCCCAAAGGGGGGAAATGCTTGATCCACACACAACACATTCTGACCATAATATCAAAAAGAAACTAGCTAGTATTGCAAAATATTGCCTCCTTGCTATTTAGAGAGAATTTCATAGTGTCCCGTCTTCCCTGTGACAAAGACTCAAGACGATTAGGAAAAAATCTACTCATTACAATTGTTTTTATACTTGGGAAGAAGATTATGGTTAATAAATATCTAAACATGGTAGTCTTAAGTGTCCAGTGGTTGCTGTGTTTCTAGAACTGCTGACCAACAAGGGTTTAGAACAAACGAATTGTAACTGGGATCTGAAAAATATTAATTACTCATATTCTTAGAAATCTCCAAGATCAAGTTACAGCTACAAGCTTTGCATCTGTTGATCATGCTGCTGCCTGAAGCCAACAGAGACACAGCCAAGGTAAGTTCTTCCTTTGCTCTCACCTGCCATCTGTGGTGCTTTTGACTTTTAAATGAAAGTAGCTTTTATTCTCTAACAGTCAGTGATCAGATGCTGCACCATGAAAGTATTCATCTGTGTTTTTTATCATTTCTTTGAAAAGATGTTCCAATCACCTGGCTGTCATTTCTCTTACAAGCAATTAAGAAATAGTTGCTGGAGATATCCAGCTGCTGATGTCAGTAAATGTCTCCCAGGCATTCTGGAGCACCCATTTCAGAGAGGCACGTTCCTCACACAGTTTGAAAAACAAGGTTCAGTTTCTGTGTTTCTGCATGACTGCAGTTCTCTGGAATGAGAAGTTGCCTCCCAGGAGCTCGCCTAGTACATTCCCAGTGCAGAAGAGCTCCCAGGGCACGGGACCAGACTGAAGGAGGTAGCCCTGAAAAAAAAGCCCTGAAACATACATCTGTAGCATGCATGTCAGGACCTCAGCCTCAGCTGGTTTGCCTTACAAACCCATGCCCACACTTAGGTACCTCTTCCTGATACAGTCACGGTAGTACAAACATTTTGGCTTGGTAGCTCCCAGATCTGGCTGCAGCTATGTCCTGACCCTAAGAGACACTGGTTGTGTCTTTGGACTTGTTTCCACATAAAGGAAACTTGGGTGAATAAGCTCCACGGGAGCTCCCAGACATTTCATCAGGTCCCCTGCTCATCCAGGACCCTGCAAGTCGCTCACCTCTGAAAGTTTCCCAATGGTCAGTTTAGATATAGTTTTATGAGTCCAGGTTACCTTTGTTACCGGTGTTTATTTATACAATAACAAGGGACAAGAACAATAGTCCTCCTATTTGGAGGTCTACGAGTGCTCTCTAAAGAGTGGGAGTTATTTATTCCACTATTCTTGTCCATGCTAGATGAGTAGTCTTAATTACTACTAGGCTTTTATTCAAAACTGTAAGTGATGACAAAACTGAATGCATCTCTATGTGCTATCTATAATGAGATATTAGAAATTTCTCTGACACTGTTTCTGTTTTGTAATTCCTGGTTTTGTAAAAATGTTTTAATTGCAATGTCAGGGTACAAAGACAGTGGTTTTAATGGTATGATGTTGCAAAAGTTGGGCAGAATCCAACTCTAACCACAGCTGCAATCCATCCTATTCAGTCACTCAAGCAAAATTCTGAATAAACTGCCCAAAAGGGAAAGGAGTTTCCTTTGATTCTGCCATGCCTGTGCAGAAGTGACATCAATGAACAACCACTGAGCACTTCTTGCTTTCATTGTCCCAGATTAAAAGTTTGGGGGTTACTGGAAGAAATACTTTAGATTATATCACATTTGAGACTGGTGCACAGGCTGATCACCCTGGTGATTGGAATATAAAAAGCCTTGGTCAAAATGGATACCTTGAAATCTATGAAGAAATTAACTATTCCATTGCAATACCTTTACTTCTTCTACAGGATTCAAGTCATTTGGGCGGACACTATACTTGATTTATGGATTTGAGATGATATTTTAGGTGATAGATAATTTATTAATGTATATTTTGGTAACACAGGTGGTTGTGCCAGCAAATATCAGCGTAATCTAAATTAGAATGCAAAACACCCTGAATTTCATCTCCAAGTGCAAATATAGCAGCTTTTGAGCCAGACTTGCTGCACATTTGAAAATTCTTCATTTAAGAATTAAACTATTTTGTGAGACTAAGCATAACAAGTGTTGTTTTTCCAGGCCTTTCTACAGTTCCTGAAGAAGGTGGTTGCTAATGAAGGGAAAAATAAAATGAATTTGTGGAATGTCTCTATGATTGTTGCCCCAAACCTCTTCATCTACAAAGGGAAACGTGCAAACCAACAAGAAATGCAAGCAGCCGCCACCACAGCACACATTGTGCGGCTTTTAATTCGGTACCAGGACATCCTGTGGACAGTGAGTAATACTGGTTCCTCTTTATGGCTCCAGTACAGAGAAATATTTTGCTATATGTAGCAGCTCTGCAGAATCAGAGTAAACTGGTCTTCCTAGAAGAAACAGTTAGCTATTCTTTGGAAACTGGCTGGAGTTTTCCAAATCTAGAATGAGATAGGGTAACAAATGATACATCTGGATGGGGATTTACGTCCTCTAAGGCATCCATTTTAGCACAAATTTCCCTCTAGAAGTACCTATCCCACAGCACTGATTATACACAAGAATGCATAGGAGAATTATTTAATCTTGATGCCTAGGTGAGATATCAACTCTAGGCCTAGAGCTGAATGAGATGAAATGACTGTTTAATGTTTAGTCCATAGTCCTTGCTGGATTTCCAAAGGTTGGCATGAAGATGATGACGGTCTCAGCTCATTTCCTCATAACAGAGAGAGTGTATGATAGGGATTGCAAAGACTACCTCCTAATAAAGTTCTTCTGATGACAAACAGCACTACAAAGTTTCTTATGGTATGAAAGATGATCTACGGTTTCACCAAAGGAATAACTGGGGGTTGACAGAGGGAGCTACTAATTGCATGTATCTTCTGGAAATAACTAGAGCTTCTGCAGTCTAAAATTTCATGCCTTTCTAAAGCCCCAACACCAATTTTATGGGGGAAAAGAATACAGTATAACCTCAGCTCCCATTTCCTCCCTTTAGGTCCCATCTTTCCTGATTTCCCAAGTGAGAAAAATGAATGAAGCAGCAATGAACAACAGCAAGAGGCAGTTGATGTTTGACAAAGGAGTGAGAAAACTTCTGAGAAGAAAGACCATGGAACGGGAAAGACCTGAAAGACCAGAGGTATGATAAAAAGCTATCATTTTCAAGGGCAGCTTTAACCAGCTTCCCTCCTTTCTTACCTCTTAAAAGTT
>VZTM01013085.1:138965-151611 GCA_013400555.1 Jacana jacana
AAGTTTCTGGGAAATTTCGCCATACAAAACAAGCTGATTTGGGAGCTATCTTGAAAGGTGTGCTTCCCAGTCCAACTTCCTGATAAGACAAAGCTTTGGGGATTGATTGAGAAGAGGTGAGGAAGGTAGAATGATTTCCAGCAGCCCAAGCTATAAGCTATTACAAACACATGCTGGTTTTGGACCACTTTTATAAGAAAATGGTCATCCTTGCCAGCAGTGATCTCTCGATATTCAACAAATGCATGTATCTGTAGCTGAGTAGCAATTAGGATTAATTGCACTTACCCATGCCTTGGTCCAGGCCACTTGATACTCTCCTTGCAAGCTTTAGTTTTACAGCTTTGCACTAGCTTCCTAAGCAGAGAGACAATACAAATTGCTTAACACAGACACCAAACATGGGTCTAAATTTTAAGTGCCTATTGAAGTAGTTTGGGTTGTTATTCCCCATATAGTCAGAGGAGAGCAGTTGATGCTTTTGAGAATTTCCAGAACTCCAAGTGCAGTTCAGACTTAGGAAAGCCAGACAAAAAAATCCCCCTTTGGAGTTCTTAAAGCCACCAACTTTTCTCCACTGCCTGGATATGGAGTTTGGGAATATTTGAAGTACGTTACTTCAATAGACACCTAAAATTAACTTATGTATTACATATAACATATAATTTGGGCAAGAAAACATGTTCAGGCATGGTCAGACACTGGAATAGGCTGCCCAGGGAGGTGGTTGCCCTGAATGTGTTTAGGAGTCATTTAGATGTGGTGTTGGGGGACATGGTGTAGGGGAAAACTTTGTAAAGTAGGGATGATGGTTGGACTTGATGATCCTAAGGATCTTGTCCAACCTGAATGAATCTGTGATTCTGTACATGTGCACAACATATACTGTCCATATAGCAGCTCCTATGTAGTATTTCCATGTTGTAACTACCCTTAATAACCTAGAGAGAAAGTCTCAAGTGTCTTCCATGGAGGTCTAAAAGAATGGAGATCAATGAATTGTAAGAGGATTAATCAATGAACCAGTCAAACACTCTATAGTTACTGAAAACAGTCTTGAAAAACAAAAGAAAAGACAAATTAGGAAGGAGTAATATTAGGAGATTATAAGAAATAGAGAATAAGCCACCTAATACAGATAACAGAGAAAATGCAGTAGAGAACTTTGGGGTACGGGGGAGGGCCTGGGAACAGGAACAAAAACAAAACCAAAACAAGCAAAAACCCAACCAACAATACCCAAACCAAAAACAAACAAGAAACCAACACCACCAACAAAAAGCACAACAGAAAGAGAAGTGATATGTATGAACTGTGAAGTCATGCTTATTCCATTTTTTTGAGAACTCGTTTGCCAGCATCGACTGAAATATATTCTAGGTAGGACAGACATTTGTGTGGCAGTTGGAGACAGAGCTGTTTGTTCAAAATGGCAGCACAGAATCCTGTGTTGCAAAACTGTATTCACCCTGGAACAAATACCGTGAGAGCTTCTGAGGAGAGTCAATTACTGAAGTCATTGCACCTTCAGGAAGGCAAGTTCATTGATCGTAGTAATTGGCTTTGCATCTAATAAAAACGAGACTAGCCAAGACAGGTAGCTGAAATATGAAGGGTAAATGAGAGGCAACCTCTGTTTGCATAACTGAGTTGAATTTTGAGAGCACTTAACACAAACCCCAGGCCTCAGATGTTCTAAATTACACAGGGACAGAGACTGGAGAGGCTATTGTACTCTGCTCAGCATGGTATTAACTGGATTAGAACTGGAATGCAAACCTTGCTAATTGATTTATCCACCATTAATCATGGAAGAGTGCATAAACTTCAGAGATGATCGTTTGAACCCTACACAAGGTCAAATTTCAAATTAACGGAAAACATATGGCACTTTGATACTGTTCATAAGCTTCAATCTTGTTGAAGGTATAGGAAGTGGAAACAGAGAACTGGACCTTCATGCCTCAGGAGAATTAAATCTTTAAAAGGAAGACCAGATATTCCTAGTCATTTTTATGTATTTTGGAATTAGCAGTTGGTTCACTGATCAATGTTAACAGAAACAACTTCAAAAATCTCAGATAAAAACTTGTTTCAATATTGCTGCAAGCAATTAAAATTCAGGGGCTGTGCTTTACTCTGCATGCATTTATGCAATACTTACCAAGGAGTTTGTGTCTTTCTGTTGTATCTTAGGACATTGTATCTACAAATTTGCGTTTGTATGACTGTAATTATGTTTTTTGAATAACTAAGTGAATCCAGGACAGTGATTTTTGCAAGCAATCTCAAAAGAGTAGCAGAATTGCCTCTGAATGGATCTACAATAACATTTGCCTTAGACTTACTCTACTGAATATTGATTCTAGGGAGCTGTCACTTTTCCCCCATACCTGCAGTCTGACATACCCGAGGGGGTGATAAGAGTTTATGCTCCACTACATTCAAAAGTCTCTATGGCAATTCAACTGAACAGCCAAACAAAAGCCAAAGACATCCTGGCTCGATTCCACTGTGAAAACAGGTGGGTAAACCAGAACATTTTGTTTTTCCTGAACAATAATGTCAGAACCATTAATGAACAGATTGACCCTCTTTCAAAGACTCGTTGTGTTACAACAACTCTTTCTCATCTAAAATTGCTAATTTATGGTTATGCTGGTAAAAGAAATTTTAACCACTGAATTTACTCTTTGTATTTTACTTAATAATTGGCTCCTATACAGAATCAATCTGCCCTTCATTATGTCACTACTGAAAACACACATTTTACAGACTTGCTGCATGGAGAACCCAGAGGGATTGTCTTACATCTGCCTATAAAATGTTAATGTTTTTATTTCTGTAAGGTAATAATTATTAACAGTTATGGGAAACAGTATATTGTATTTGAAAGTCTTTTCTGCAAGGGCTTCCTATATTACTATATAATTCTGTTCTTTAAATAAAGAATAAAACATAAATAATAGAAGTCCTAGTTAACTGCGAAACAGCAATCTACCTCTGTAGCAGATTGAATGTTCTCCAGTGCTCCATTTGGTAGAAGTCCTTGCTTTTGATAAGTAAGTTCACAGGGCAAAATTATCAATTTTTAGCTTAGTATATGCGGTGGTTAATAAGGTTATAACAGAAAGACAAACTAAAGTTTTGTTTTCTATCCTAGCCACAGTTCGTCACAGAACATGAGAGGCCAGATCCAAAGTTTACATGAAATTGGAGGAAATATAGGTAGGTCTCTTTGCAAATTCAATTCTGAATGTCTGTACCCTCCTGAAACACCTCAGGACAGCACTGTTTTCACACAGCTAGGTCTCTCCTACCTTCCAGCCCATCTGCAGGGAAGGAATCTGACACAAAAGCTGTTAAATTCAATGTAATGATTCCTTCCAATTCCAGCGGGCCTGGAAGGGCACCATGCAGGAAAGAGTGACCTGATGGCTGGATCCCAGCAGGACTCCTGACAGTTTTGCCAAATTCATCTGACCTTTCACTTACCTCTCTCACTCTCATAATTGAGCATTTTTCCATGGTTAAGACATCCTTAGTCTTCCCCTTGTGAGCACATTCCACCTCATTTTCAAGCCTTTCCCCAAGAGCTATTTCTTCCTCACTGTATTTAAGTGTTAACCTCCTCCAAATAGAAAACACAGAACTGAGAATTCAGCCCCTGTATGTATGGGGGTACTATACTCATATTAATCCATGTGCTTTGTTTAGATTGTAGTTTCCTTGCAGTAGGGATTTTGTCCTCTTCTGTGTTTCAAGAAGTGACATTTTATTGATAACAACAACAGTGGCTTGCTACACAAGTTCCTGGCCTAAAGGTCAAAAACCAGATTTTAGTTTGATATTGCACAGTCCTTCCTCTCCTTTCTCTATTTATACTAAAATTCTGTATGCTCTGTTGGAGTCTTTTATCAACTGCCTGATTAGATTATTCTTTAATTCTTCTCGATTCATCTTTAAACAATTTCTATAAAGTTATTACAAACCATCACAGAATTGCTTCAGCATCAGTCAAGATGCAGAGTCTACATTACAGAAAGCTTAAGTTTTGATTAGTGACTTGTTCTGCTTGGCCAAACAGTATGACCAACCAATCCTAAAACAGAAGATCCTAAAGGCTTTGTGAAAGAATCACAAGTATTCCCACCATACTCTTTCAAAAATCTGGACACTTAAATGTTTCTCTTAATTTAAAATTATTTTTATATTTATCTTCAAGGGTATCTTATTAAATTGATTATGCATTAATTCATTTATAGTACTTTCACTTTAACAAAATCATTAGGACCCCAGTGACCTTATAAGTAACTGTATATTTTACCATAATCCTTTGTGTCATGGCAATGTAACCTCCCGAGTTAAATGGCTTCATCACTCAGTGTAAATGCAATATAGTCCAACAAATCAAGTTAACTCAAGAATTTATTGCCTTATTATTCAATTAAGAGGCGCCAAATGCCCCTTCCTGTGGCAAAGGCAGCAGGGAGTCCCCCAGCAACTCCTATTCCCCGTCACCACCTAACAAAATGCACAAACTGCTGGACTTTTTTCTTTTAACCAGCAAAACAGCAACTGCCAAATACCTCAATATAGTCGCTGTATATCTTTGCAAGATCCTAGCTGCGAGGGAACATATGCTTTACAGAGGTACTTCTTCAGCATTTAAAAATATTGTAGAAATTAATTCAGAGTTGCAATTCCAGCCCAGTATATCCAAAGAAATAAAAAAAAAAACATACTGTGGCACTTAGAGTAATAGTGTTGTTAATGCTTTTAAAGAAACCATATTTCTTGATTTTAAAGAAACCATAATATTCTGGGCTCCCCAGTTCAAGAGAGACAGGGAACTACTAGAGAGAGTCCAGCATAGGGCAACAAAGATGATTAAGGGACTGAAACACCTCCCTTTTGAGGAAAGGCTGAGAGAGCTGGGACTCTTTAGCCTGGAGAACAGAAGGCTGGGGGGAGACCTTATTAATTCTTATAAGTATCTGAAGGGTGGGTTGAAGGAAGATGGAGCCAGACTCTTTTCAGTGGTTCCCAGTGACAGGGCGAGGGGCAATGGGCACAAGCTGGAACATAGGAAGTTCCATTCAAATATGAGAAAATACTTCTTAATGGTGAGGGTGACAGAGCACTGGAACAGGCTGCTGAGGAAGGTTGTGGAGGCCCCTTCTTTGGAGATTTTCAAGACCTGCCTGGCTGCAGTCCTGAGCACTGTGCTTTAGCAGGGGAGTTGGACTAGGTAATCTCTAGAGGTGCCTTCCAACTCTGACAATGCAGTGATCCTGTGATTTGTTCGTTGTTTGACTAAATTCCTTGTCCGTAGCTCAGTGTAGTGCAGGACATCCTGCCTGGACATTCATAACACTCCCTGAGTAAAATCAGGGGCAAATTTACCAAAGTCCCTGTCTGTACCCAGTCAAGGTGTCAGCTGGACACATCAAACTAGGCTTGCATGCATTCAAGGGCATTTTAACATGGCTCTGTTGCATTTACTAATGTGGTCAAAACATCCTATGATTCATGGCTGACAATTTCCATTTCAGGTCAGCACTGTTTGGATCCAGATGCCTACATGTTAGATGTTTACCGTGCAAATCCTCAGGCAGAATGGGTGATAAAGCCAAAAGCAAGCTGAAGCAGGAGGCTGTGACGTACTGGACAAAAGCCAAATGGACAAGAGTGGTGCCTGTCATTTTAAGAAGCTCTTGGCAGAGACAGAACGAAATGGTAGCTACAGGATAACATTCCTTCCTACTGTACTGTCCAACTGACGTTCGCCACGTACTACTTTTGGTATACCAAAAGCATTATCACTCCAGCTTCTGGACCACCTGAAAATACCACATCGGTTATGCTTTCATAGGGGTTACACTTGTGCCAGCTGGCCTGGGAGTTAAGGAGGGTGGACCAAGGTACGGTGTGCAGAAAAGAACCTGTCACATACAGAGTTGCTTGTTTCCTGACCTGGTGTTAGAACACAAGTTTTTGGAAAGAATCCAGCAGCATCCATGGATGCATGAAACACTACCAACCACAGTGTAGCACAGAGACATTGAAGAAGAGAAGGTATGTGTTAAGTGTGGAAGAGAGGAACTTGACCTGCAGTGGTGCCAAGATGTAGCTATGTGACAAAATCAAACTTTTCTGCTGAAAGTAAAGCTGTACAGTGTGCATTATGGCAATATTTACATCTCTCGGTCACTCCTCATGAGTATCTGACGCTGGGGAAGGGAGGGAGGCGGGAGGGAGGCAGGACGAAGGAAGAACCACTGTATAGACAGCTATACTGCTTTATGTACGTACCACTATATATATTACTTCTGTCTTCCAAAGTCTGGATCCCATTACTGCGTGCCATCATAGTGCCACCAACAGTTTTCTCCTTCCTTTCCCTGTCATGCACACAAGCTTCAGGAGACAAACGCTAGGTGAGAAGGGGCCTGTTCCCCTGGATCAGCCTTTTACTTGATACTCTCAGATTTAAGTCTGTAATGACGTAATACGAGATACGTGTTAATGGTGCCATCACCTTTTCTGTTAAACATTATAGTTTCTTAATTTGTAACCTAATTATTTTTTTCTTATGTTTATTTTAGCTTTAATATGTAAGCAACTTTTATACTATTCACCTGCGTTGAGAAGAGAGATCTTGTTTGGCTCTCATACAACACAGCATGGAGAAAAAAAAGGGCTTCCAATGAGCAGAGGGATTTGATACTCTTATTTAACATTTAAACATGAGGGCCTTCAAACTAGCCAGATGAGGCCCAGTTGTGCTGAGTGTTTCACAAACACATAGCACATTGCAGCTCCTTTTACAGATGCCAGGCAGTCTGTGAAAACACACAGGCTGACAAGAGCTCAGGGGGCTGCAACTGCATTGGGAATCCAGCTCAGCAAACGCTAAGACAGTACATCTCTTTTGTAGCCAGGCACAAGGGTGAGCACCACTCCTCACCTATTCCTCTCGGTTTGGGCTATGCTTTATAGAACCAGAGCATGTTTTTTGAGTAGGGAAATGATGAGTTTCTGGAAAACAGCAAGTATTTTTTTCATCTTTATCTTAGGCAAAAAATGGGAACTAATGCCTTCAGCTGCACTGCAGCCTCTCCATTATGGCATGATGATATTGCACAAGGAATTCACCCACAGCCTAAGCAATGGGGTTTGCTCCCGATCTGGATGCACAGAAGAGGCAGAAGCTGGTACTCTGTTTACCGGGTAGCAATGTAAAAGCATTCTGAACCAAGTCCTCCAGGGGAACACGGAGCAGGCTGTCCTGCAGAGAGTGCTGTGCTTAAGCCATGTGGTGAAATTTTCACATTCTAGGAACCCTGCTTTCTAGGCCAAAGTTAATGGTGTTCTCTAGTAGTTAACTTTCATTGCTAGTATTCAGTGAAAGACATTAACATTGAATCAGTTATTTTGCCAGCAACAATAATGTCTACAGAGCCCAGAGACTGTCTTTCTTATCCTCTGCTAAAAACTATAAAATTTAGCAACATTATCTTTTCATCTTCTTAAAAACAGTGGGAATTTTTTACTTTTCCCTTTACTTTTTTATTTTCCCTGCCCCTTAACACGAATGGATGCATAGTTGCAGCCAGGAAAAGACCAGGACAGTTGTATTATAAAATGCGCTGCTTATTTTCACAACTATTTATTTCAAGTAAATGAGAGAGAGTAAATCCATGGTTTGCTCACAGGACTAAGCATAAATGTTTTGTCAAGTGCTTTGTTCCCAATTCCCTTTAGTTCCCTCTGTGGCAATGGACAACTCTTTCTATTATGGTGCCCGTTTCTCTTAGATGTAAAACAGGACTAGTACTTTGCTTATAAAGCTGAAACAGAAATCAGTGGGGTTAAATTCTGCTCTCAGATACCACCAAACCATCGCCTGGGCAGAACAGGAGTTATAAACATCCATCTAGGAAGGACAAATTCAGCAAAGGGATTTTATGTGGAAAGTGCTTTGAATCATATAAATGCTAAGCATCGTTGTATTTATAGCCAACGAATAAGCTTTTATGACTATACAGAAAGCCTGAACATTAACTAAAGATTTTGGAATGTTGTAGCAACTGAGATAACTTTCTACAGTACTTTCAGACAAATACATTGACTTCCTCCATCTTGCCCACTGACTTCAATCTGTGGTTTCAGTGGCCATGCAAGGCAAAGTACAGAGCACGGCTGTACTCACATGCTAACTTGCTCAGAACATTCTGGACCCTGAAGGGAGGATTTCATCAAAATAGTTTCTGAAATTGATCTCACTGTGTTTCATGCAAGATAGAAGGGGCTTTTGAAAGACTTTCACCTTTTACCAATTTGCAACTTAGGAAAGCCAAATCTCATGTAATGAAACTCATCCTGTGAGCACTTGTTTTATAGTAAAATTCTTGTAACTTTACAAGACATGAATATTAGCAAATGAACTAGATTCTACGTCCACTGCCCAGACTGCTACAGCATGGCCAAATACCTGCTGTCTCCAAGATAGAATGGCAAAATTCTTTTTTGATACAAATGGACCTAATGACCCATGTGTACTGTGGTTAATACTGTTACACATCAAGTTGTTTTGTGTTGTTGTGGTACACTAACTTGATTTAACGTGCAGCAAAATTAAAAATCTCTACATTTTTGAATATGAGGCTTCATATGAGGCCTTGTATTTCAAACTGCTGGTGGAGGCAGCTGGAATTTTGCTCCTTCTAACAGCAGCTGAAGTCAAAACCAAGTCACAACAGGTTTCTCACCTGACAAATAGCAACATGTGGAAAGCTACAAATAAAAAAATGTGGTAGCAAGCAGGAAAACTTACTCAGCAAACTCCAAAGATGCCTCAAGCATTTATATACTCCATGGTTCTACAAAGACATCATCTTGCATATCAACACGTAGAGAGTATTGCAAGTGGGTATTGGAAACAGACTGGAATGCTCTAACCTGTTTATGCAGCTAACGTCATTAGAATGTGTGCCTGTGTGCAAATCTGTTGGTGTCTGTATAAAATTAACTACCTCACTCTGCATTTTACAAGAAAAATATTTTGGCTTAGAGGCTTAATACTCCAAAATTTTCTATTATTAATTTCACCTCTCTACTAGTCTTTTATATTGATAAAATATTTCTCCTTTAATTTGGAAATTAAAAAAAAAAAATTAAAAAAAAATTAAAAGACATATTGCAGAATATGCATGCAATTTTATCCAAGCCATGTTGCCTCAATTACTGCTTGTAATGTGAACCTCATGAGAACAGATCTTGGGGCTAATAGGTAACAAATACAAACATACCTTGTTCACTTTTTAATTTTTTCAAAGTTTTTAATAATTTTCAATGGCTTTCCATTTTGTGTCTTTTCTGGAAAATAATACGATGCCACTAATCAAAGCAAAACGTATGTTTCGCTTACAATCCTCATTATGTTATGTGTTTTGTTGAAGTAAGCCCACACGTAAGTGTATTTGTACAGCAGAATGTGACCATTGTATTGTATCCATGTCAAAAATAAAAACAGTACCAAGAAAGCTCTTCAAATCCAAACACGTTGTTTCTGGATAGATGCAGGTGATAGAAATTGCAAAAAGCAGTGGTGAATCTCTCTTAAAAGCAACTCTGCTGTTACAGCCCCTGAACAGCTACACAAAGGATGACATTCTGCCAGCCTTGCTCTACTGGAGTAGTTCTTTGCTCCAGGAGCTCTTCTCTTGAACTGCTTCAATGCAAGGTACAAAATGACACTGCTTGGAATCCTGCCTCATTGAAATCAATGACCAACTGGGGCTTCACCTGAGCCAGTATTTTTAAAACTAGTATGAAATACATAGAGCGAAAGAAGTGATTTTAGAATGGATTGTAAAAATGTGTAATAAAAGCCAATCAAAACTGTAAGGAGCAAAAAAACATACTAGTAGTTCAAAGATGAAAAAGGAGATGGATGTGACTTGTAAAGAACCACTTTTATTATGGATGTGTATTCAAGCATGAGACATGTTGGTCACTGCCCAATGATGTGACCAGCTGATGAACAGATGTCCTTACTTGAGTGAGATTGAGTGTTTGTCCCCCAAACCTGGCTGAAGTGCAACTACTGGAAGCCTCATTTTAGAGAGGCAGGCAGAGCAGGAAAAGGTAGAGACAAAGCTGCTGACTGGCCTATAAATTAGGAATTGCAGGGCACCAAAGGTGCTTTCCTGTGTCCTGTAAGAAATACTGTTTTTGCATGAAAGATGCATTAGTTCTCATTGTCAAAACATGTAGCTGTTCCCAAGCCAGACCCAAATTGTTTCTTCAACAAAATATTTCATATGTGCCTCTGTGCTGTTGAGTTGCTGCTTGTTCTGCAGCCGATTACATGAAAGCATAAACAGGAACATAATCCTCCAAGACCATGTGGCTATAATGGGGGTCAGATGCACTGGATATTAAGGCAGAAGGAAAAGGGACAGGAACTACCATATGAAGTATATAAATATGAAAATTCTACTCATTAGACTCTGAGTCTGAGATCTTAAAAATTATGCCTTTAGTCTCCTGCTCCCTCTGCTGGACTTTATCCACTTGTATTTTTCACTTTTTAGCCACCTGGCTTTTCTCCTTCTAATTGAAATGTATGGAGAACAGAAGTACAGGAAATAATGCACAGTTTATTGTAGCTTTATTATGCGGTCAAAAATTATTACCTTTTTATAAAATGACCAACACACAATAAAATGAAATACTGTCAAGTAATCAAACAAAAACATACTGTAAACACTGATTAATAAAAATTCCCAAAGAAAAATATCCAATTAATGCCATTAACATTGTAGTAGAGGTATTTGTTGTTTAAAACCTTTTTGTTTAAATGCAGGCATAGAGCTTCTGACTAAAAAAAAATAAATGACCTGAGTTGGGAAACATCCAGAAAAATCAAAGAGATGCAGGCTCTCACCAATTCTTCTTTTCATTACAAAATGAGAATGAAAAATAATAGGTCAACAAAAAGAACCTCCCTCAGTCCAGAGAGGCTTTGCTGCAGTTCAGTGCTCAGCCCCAGGGCAGGAATGAGGAAAGACTCCACGCAGGTCAAAAGCTCTGCTCAAGTCAAACAATTCAGCCTGTTGGCCCTTGGTCAAAACAAGGTTTCTCAGGCAGCCATGGAATGAGCTCTTGCTTGTGAGACAGTTTTGCTTCACATCAGCTGAAAAACAAATATGAAATATATAGAATCTATTTCCAGCGAACTGAATCAAAACAACAATCCAAGTTATTATTCAACCACTTCCCCTCCCTCCCAAACAAGAGATAAAACCAACCATTCATGTTTGGACTGGATGATCTCAGACATGCCACCAGGGACAGTCAATGTTGCCTTCAAGAGTAAGCCATGCACTGGGACAACTTTTGCAGAGTTTGCACAAATAATTTGTCCCAGGGGACAATGGGAGATTAGAGAGGAGAAAACCACTACACATAGGTGTCTTCTAAGTTACAATTGAAAGTGACAGAACCTGAAGCAACAGCTGAGCTGTACAGTCACGGGCTGCACTGGCAAACCAAAACACGAGGTTGGTAGAGTCCAACTCCTTTTTACATACAACCTGTGAAACCTGATTCCTGCCAATTCTGCACTCAACTAAACTGAACAATTTATCTCTTCTCTATGAGCCCTAATCTTTACAGCTGGAGCTCTGAAAGAACAGCTAGTATCACATTACCCTACTTAAAAATAAAACACTAACAAAAAACCTCAAACATTCACAAGATGCTGATAAGACCTCTTTGGTATTAGAGGAAGACCAAATATTATTCAAGATCTGGTTAATTAGCATTAATTAATTTTTCACCAAAACCGTGTCCTACAGAAGCCTCTGTAACATTTCAAGATATTATCCCTAAAGCTTTCCAAATATTTAAAAGCTGAGTTTGCCCTTCAGACCTCATCAATTTGTCTTCACGCAAATGTAAGTATCTGAATTGATAAACTGTAATAGCTGCTTCAGAGACAAATGTACATGGGCATTTTAGGCTACCTTTAAAAGCGTAAGACATTCAAAACCTTATTCTCGATACTGATGTGTTCATTACAAAGTATGCCTGCAAAAAGGCCAAACTCATAATGTTCAAAAATCAATCCTCTTAATGAATACTTTGTCTTAGTTCAAATTATCAACCGATGAGCTGCACAACTTAATTGAAAAGTAATTTGATTATGTGTTTTTTTTGTTACTATCTCTTTATATTACCATTGTAGAATGGCTGGGAGAAAGTTACTTCAGAAGGGAACATGCACAGAACAAGAGAAATAAATAGTTCATCTGCAGCAACTTGACTTCTGCCTGCACAGCCCCTGACACAAAACATTTGCAAAAATATAGTAGAAAAGAGCACTATAGAAACTTCACTTTGATGAACATGAAAGAAAACCTTGATATGAATTTGACTGCAAGAGAATCACACCTAAATATATACAGGAAGGGGTGTTGCGAAGCCTGAGAGAGACTGTGAAAGACAAACCACATGGAGGAAATCCTTCTCAGAAACTGAGCAGGTTTGTGTAGGAAAGTGATACAAGTTCAGTTGATCTTGCCAACACACTCAACAGCTAAATGCACTCCTCCATAAAGATAGTATAAACATATAT
>VZTM01013090.1:0-11082 GCA_013400555.1 Jacana jacana
AAAACACTGGGGAAATCACAAACTCCATAACCACAAGAAATAAATGTATATTGCAAGTCATTTTAGCATGTGAGGAGGAGTAGCAGACTACTGCTCCCTTACCCTTAAAGCGTCAAAGATGCAGATCGGTCAACCAGTTATTACAGGGCTTCTGAGACAGTAATGTTCTCTGTAAAAACAGCACACAGCTTCTTTAAATGTCACTACAGTTTAACTGTTGCCACTAGAAAAAGCAGAAACACTTCATTCCAGTTTGTTCCACCAGCATGGTTTTGCTGAAAAATCCACCTAAACTTTACTTCCAATATAAGCTACAATAATAAACATAGCTTAACCTTTTCTCCTCCTCTCCAACTCACGCTTCACTCATTTGAAAAAGCTCAGTTTTCTTGACTTGGTTTCTCTCTAAACCTTTTCTTCTCTTTAGACCCATTTGGAGCTGTGAAGACGTCCCTTCCTCCATTTAAGCATTTTATTTTATGGTAGTTACCTATTTTTAGACTAAAATGTTTCAATCAATATGAGGCATTAGGATAGAAAATAATTGTTGTGATCTGTTCCTCTGTGTTGCTTAATGAAGTAAAAAGGAAAGTTGTGTAGCGGTTTGGCAGCCTTACTGGCTGTGAAGTGCCATTAAGTAAGAGATGGCAAGTTTTATCATGCACCTCTGACTACTAAATTCACAAAACAAACAGAAGGTTTACCATGGGAGGTAGAGAGAGATCAGGCAATATCCTCAAGTCACTCTTCCAGTAAAACAGCGTGTGGTTACTAAAATTGCTATGGGAACATGGGAGTTCGTCAGAAGCATACAGTTCTAGGTGAAAATGTTCCTTAACCTTTTACACTACCGCTACTACAAAAAACCCAAAACAAAACAAAAAACAAGGTGTGGAAAGTTTAGTGCCTGTACACTGGGAACAACTAATGTATTAAATTTGAAACAGTGTCAGGCTAAAATCTTCTATGCAGTCTTTTTTGTTAAGCTGTAGTATTTGACTAAGCAAAGAAAGTCTCTGCATGTGTCCTCCAGTAATGCACATCACTTGATTTTAACACACTCGTTAATTGCAGCTGAAAATCTGAGGCCACAGTGAAGGGGTAAACAAGAGGCAACTGTTTTATTTTGAGCCAGTGCTGCACGCAATTATTCAGCTCAACAGACTCCTCATCTTATTTTGGAGGGAAGTAAAGTTTTATTTGGGTACCTCCATTGTGCAGGCAAGTTCTCTTCTCACTTCCCTCTATGCTTTCTGGTTCCTTGATAATGAAAGTATCTTAAAAAAAATAAAATCCCTCAGCCAAAAGAACTGCTAAATTCACCAGAATCTAACTGTCTGCCACATTATTCTTCTCTCCTCTTAATGATCTATCCTGTTTCCTGGTATTCACAGTTTGCGAAACAAGGACATACTCTCTCTAAACAAGAATTTAAAAGTATCTTTCAGGACAAAGTAAAACAGTATTCCTCAACAGATAGCTATTACAGGACCCCCGCAAATATACTGGGATTCTGTACGTTGCTTATTCTAATCGTTGCTCTGAGGAAGTGTCCTGGTTTGAGGCAAAACAAACCAATTTTCTGTTCAGTAGTTTTACTTTTTTAGCTGGGCCTCTTCTAACTAACTAAAGTCTGAAACTAACAGCACATTGTTCAGAGAGTGTCTCGTCTCACAGTGATAAGACCTGATTATACCAAGGGATGGTGCAGAGAGGCCCTTGCTTATACTTACTGCTAGAACAACCAAGGTCAGGTAATTTTGTCAGGTGACCTAAAACTGGCCAATTAGGGTATTCCATCCCATCNTAATCCTTTCCTCTCCTCTCTTTTCCTTAATGGGGGGGGGAGGAGGGGTCATCATCTGTCCGATTGGTAAAAACCACGACAGGAAGCATTTTTTTCTTTGATTTCTGCAAAAAGGCCAAAATGTGATCTAGAAATTAATATAAATATTATTAAAAATTCTCCAAACGGAGAATTCGAGTTACACAAGTAGTTTCATAAAATCTGGCTTCTCAAAATACAAATGAAGTTTTCTAAACTGAATATAACACCAGGAAGAAACAAAAAATACTTAGTCATGTAGCATACATACCTCTTTCTGCTTCTTGTCAGTTACCCTATTATGACAGTGACACGGGCAGCAGAGGGCATTTGAAATTTTCATGAATTTTCCAAGGTCGTGGGTATTATGGATGTGATCTAATAAGCCAGACCCACTGGACTGATGGAGCACAAGGAATGAATTAGCTCGTTAAAAAAATGAATCAAGAAAAAATAACTAGCATAAAGAGGCATTTTGCTTTCAACAAGTAAGCCAGCTATCAGACAACGAGATTAAAAAATTACTAGCAGAGATAACAGAAAACGGATCACACTGATAGCTGAACATATCTGGACTACAGTAAGTATCAAATCCGGCCACAGTTCCTGGGCAAACATGAAAATAACCGAGAATCTAAGACTAACAATAATGCAAAAAGATGCCTATTACATAGTGAGTCATCCTCCATAAGAAATATTTTCTACAGCCTTGATAACCTGAGGAGTGTATACAAGTTATTCAAATAATAATGAATACATTTGGAATCCAAAGACCTGAAATACAGGATTATGCATTTAGTTAAATATACTCTTAAAATTATGCCCAGTTGCTCATTTCTGTTGGAAGGCACCAGAACTCCTACGCCACAAGAAGATCTAAAACATCTCCTGCGTGATTGCCACACTGATGTAGGCACAAAGGAGTAGTGTGAAAGCAAATCTTTGAGAAAGCAACACACCTTAACCATTTTAGGATTAGCCCAGCTGCATCTTCTGTATACCTCTTCCCTCACTTCTCCAGATCTCTACATCTATAAAACTTTATTTTACAAAATACAGTTAAACTAAGCTGCAAATCTGAAGATTCACTTACACTCTTTTTATCTATTCCATAAGCAACATAATTGTCAAAACCCACTCAATCCACTCACCCACCACTCTGCTATGTGTGCCATGTTTGTATTGCCAAAAGTAAAACAAACAGGAGCTAACAGCAATAATACACTCTGGACCTGCATGATGGCTACAGCACAAAATTAAAAACAATAAAAGAATGTGTGGATTTCTCACTTTGAGGTACTGGCTGTTTTTCAGACATACTTATTTATTACTTCAGAGCATCTGACAGCACAAGAATAGGTCAGATTTTGTCAACCTTTACAACACACAACACGAATATTTTCGTTCTCCTCTGTTCACAAAAAAACAAAGTCAAGACTGCTTCCCAGTAAGCACTGCTTGGGTTCTACTGAGCTCACTTTGTAGCGTCCTCTTTTGCTAATATTTTACCTCCATGTACATTAGTCTGTCTCAGATTAAAGAATTCAATTATTTCTCTTCTGTTGTAAAGCTTTTAACAATTTATAAATAGAAATCATATTAAAAACATGATGGCAGAATTCCAGCAGACTTTATTCAAAAATACTTTCTTTTAAAAATATAATCCCACTCATAAATCACATTTGCCTCCTACTCTTTAAATCATCACACCTAAAAGGTCTGTCTTGTCTTTGACAGCATTAATAGAGAAGAAAATAATATACCCAGATCCCTACTTCACTGCGAAGACTGTGTTTCATTATGATAAAGAAAGGGTTAATTTTGCATTTCCAAAGCTTTTCAAAAGTCTAATTTAAGAATTTAATCAATTAAATTGACAAGATGCCAAGGGGAGGGGGGAAATATTAGAAGCAAATGGTAGAACGTTTCAGAGAATTATTTTCTTCCTTTAAACAAAGCATAATTTTTAGATTAAATAAGTGCAAAAAGCAACAGAGTTATTATTCCTGCTATGTTCTGTAATAAGCACAGCATACTTTTATCACCAGTGAACACTGGGGGTTAGGATGCATTTCATATGAAATTTGAGCCGTACCTTCCACTGGCAGAATACCACTGTTAAAAAAAGCATCACAGCAAAAGCCTGCTTCCAGGCTTAGCCTGACAGTGATTTACATTTATATTCTATAATAAGCTTTCTATGAACTTTTTCAATTTATTAAATATAGAAATATAACATTTTACAATGATCTTTTTGTTCCTTACACCTTATGAAAACTAAATGTGAATTCAGACTAACGATTGTCTTGTAGATTCTGGTTTTACAAATCTTAATCTTCTAATAAGTTTAAAAACCAGCTATACATACACAACACAGCAGTGCCAAAGAAGTGCAGCCATCCAGCACTCTGCTTTCCCTAGCAAGCTGTCCAGCTTGTCCGTCCTCATGTTAGTGTTCACAGTGGACTGATGCCTGACTTGCTCTTACAGCCATTGCAAACAGACAAGTGCAGTCTCAGGTACCACAGGACACCACATCTTGATGCCCTCTTGATTTGGGGACTGTGCATCTGAAGGATGGATTAGCATACCACCCTGTTGACAGCAGACCTGTTCCTAAAGCAGTGCTGAGCTGCCAAGGGACATGGGTTTATGGTCACTCAATATATTTCATCAATGACCTGGATGAAGGGGTGCAATGTAGCCTCAGCAAGTTTGCTGATGACACAACACTGGGAGGGGTGGCTGACACACCAAAAGGCTGTGCTGCCAAACACAGGTCTCATCAGGAACCTGATGAAATTCAGCAAGAGCAAGTGTAGGGTCCTGCACCTGGGGAGCAACCCTGCACCAGTACAGGTTGGGAGCTCACCTGCTGGACAGCAGCTCTGAGGAGTAAGACCTAGGAGTCCTGGTGCACAACAGTATGACCACGAGCCATCAATGTGCCCTTGTGGCCAAGAAGGCCAATGGCATCCTGGGGTGCATTAAGAAGAGTGTGACCAGCAGGTGAAGGGAGGTTATCCTGCCCTCTACTCTGCCCTGGTGAGGCCCCATCTGGTGCACTGTGTCCAGTTCTGGCCTCCCCAGTTCTAGAAGGACAGGGAATTGCTGACAAGGGTACAGCAGAGGGCTACATAGATGACATGGGGCCAGAGACCAGATGATCTCCATAGGTCTCTTCCAACCCCGTATCATTCTGTGATGCCTGTGTTGCACATCAACTCGGGCATAGGTGCACCTAGCTATGCTGCTTGTCACACTGAAGGAGAGGCAACATGCAATTTTAGCAGACAGCATACTAAAAATAAAGTATATTGGTGTTTGTTACTTGTGAACAGGAGGAGCAAAGCTACACAGGATCCAATCTTCCACAGAGCTATGGATTTTTCTACAGAGCATCAGCAGCACTGTATTAAATTTGCTGTCTAAAGAAAGCACTGGAGAATTACAAAGCATATCAGTTAACAAGTTAATGCACTGATGCTGAGGAAATATGAAAGTGCTAGACTAAAAATCAACAATTGCATTTAGCAGTAAAGGAACATCTTCCATTTTTGGCAAAAACATGCTATTTTAAAGTACAGCAAAGAGGGATCCTGCTGCATGGAATTGGTAAATGTGCACCTTACTCAGACACAAAACAACAATTTAAAAAACCCCACCACTAATTTCAGACCTTCTTAGGGAAGTGAAACATAAAAGTTATCTATCAAAATAATGGACTTTCTCAATGCAGAACACTGTAGATTTTAGAAAGAAATCTGCAGCAAAATAGGTCAGCATTTAAAAAGTCAAAACTTTTCAGGGGTGCACTACTAGTTAGTTTTAACATAAGCTTCATGTCCCACTCACCAGATTCTACACTGTAAAATGTGAAGACAGATTAGAGATTCATAGAACAAATAAAAAAAAAAAGCCCTTGAAATGCTACTCTGCTTGTTGGTCCTAAAAAGCTAGTACTACTCTTAAAATAAACTAAGTCAATAATCATAAAGAATCACAAGAGATCAGAATCCAGATCCCAAATCATTTGTTTCCTGCACTACCAGTTCTGTCCAGAGTAACTGCAAACACAAATATATGCCCAAATGCTATTTTAATATTAAATATGGAATACCACAACATTTGCATTCCAGCCAGAGAGCTACTCTTGCCTCTGGTCCTTTATTCTGTGTATTGTTTTTACTTCATTTCAATGCTTTCATTCTCATCAAATAGCTCCTGATTGTGCATGTTTCACATAATTAACACAATGCCGGGTGATGCTAACTACTGTAATCCTGGGATATTTGTCAAGAATTGATCAAGCCTGCCAGGTTATAAGCAACTCGTTATTTTTCATTATCTAATAAAGACTGAGTGGTTTTAATAAAGTAAGTTTCACTGAAGAGCTCACATGCATTGTTACAGCACTTTTGTACATCGCCCACTAAGTAGTGTTTCTAATGAAAATTCCCTTGGACAGCTTAACGTAATACCCAGAATGGAAACTGTGACAAACTGACTAGAATCATGCAGTTTTCAGAAAAGGACAAAACACGTCTGGAACCTTTCACAAAAGCAAAGTGTAATTTTGTCTATGAAGGAGAACCTTTGATTTGTGGATTTAATGTCTCTGTTGCTTTCCTCTTCTGAAAGGGTGGCCCCACCTTTGACTCTTTCCAGAACTTAGGCGTTCTTGCTTACTTTTCTTGTTTAAACAAAACAGAGCAAATTAAATACTATATTAGTCATGAATTTGCACAACTCTGCAGAAGAGTCTAGTTACAACTTAAAAACTGAAATCTCAATAACTGCAAAAAAATTTAGCTTGAAATGGACCTCAGGAGGTCTTCTCCAATTAAGGCAAAGGGTAACTCTCAAAGTCCAAGTATTTTATTTTACAGAGAATTTTCAATATAGAGCTTCTCCAGAAATGTCTGCTTCTAACATCTTATCTGAGCACAGCACTTCCAGAGCATGAACATTTAAATCTCTTCCAAACTTTCCAGCTACAGAACCACATAAACTGTTCCTTCCAAATTTAATTTAGCCATCTTCGGTGATGTTTCCTATTTTCTCCCCTCCAATTTAAAAATCTTATTTAAAGTACTAATTGAATACACTGAAATCCTTTAGATAATAATCACTATCACCTTAGAGAAGAATCTTCGAGTTTCAGTTGTGGTTGCCTTAATCTCTGTATTCCTTTTATATTTTATTCATAACTTTCTCATTTTTTACGTTTTGTATCACTGCATGTTACATGTAACACCCTTTATTTCTATGACTTCCTTAGCTAGCTACACTTCAATTATTAGTTGAGAAAACAAAGTGGTAGGCTAATGCCTACAGCTCAAAGAGGGGTTTGCTCCTCAGCCGTTCATTTCCTGCCTCAGTCAATTCCATACATTCCACATCACTCTTGATCCTTTAACCAAAATTATTTTGGCAATTTTATCTTATCTGTTATTAATGTGCACAATATCTAGACTAAATGTGTTCCATATTTACATTTCCATAATTTCCATTCTTCTCTCCCTATTGTTTTGTCTTTCATAATGTATGTTGATTACGATCGGGTAACTTTCTTATCATTGCTATTTCATACCTGTACCTTTTAGTTACATATACTTTACTTACAAATCAGATTCCTTTTTATTGTATTCTTTAGCTAATGTTTGGACACAAGAGAAAAATATTTTAAAACAACTACAGCAGCACAAGATAAGCTCGCTATCTGTAAAACTTTATATGCAAACTTTATACGTAAAGCTGTTTGAGACTACGAATTGCTTGTGGTAAAAAAATTACTGTTTTAAGGTTCAGCATAAGAATGACAATAGCAATAACAGAAAAATAATTTAATCAGATAGCACTTCAGACAAACACAATTACAAAAACACCCCAAACACTTAGCAATTTGCTGCTTTTTACATTTGTAGAAATTCTTTAAATATGTCTCTCCATCTCACTGATTTCATTAACAAGAAATGCAAATGCATCAACCTTAATAAATTCCATGCAAGTAATTCCTCTTTCCTACCTCTGAAAGACATAAGTTTTATGAGGTTACTAAAAATCTTCCTGATTTTGAATCAGTAGTGATATTAAAGGCATAGAAGCACCTCACATTTATCTACATCTGCAAAGCAAAATGCTACTCCTAAAATGCCTGCTAAAAATCTGTGAGTCAACCGCCCCTTTTTGAAGAGCACGAGTTCAGCAGCCACGAAGAAGTGCAATAGTTAAGAACTGAGCATAGTTTAAAGCTGAATTTTCACTGCTACATCACACCCTTCCTCATGCTAACAACTCACAGCCACCTGCAAACCACAGTCTATTTCCTTCTGTGCCATTCCAGGCTTTTTTTGGTAGGGCTCACTGGAAACTTAAACACCCATGATTTCTAAAAAACTCCAAGACACTGCTTTTGTTTTATTTTCTAATTCATTTTGGGGATCCGTTTTGCATTGTAGCTTTACAAATATGCTGGCACAACTAAGGGAGTGGTGATCTTCATTCACCAGCATTTCTTGATCCTGCTACACAAGCAAGCACACACTTGGGGTATCAATGGATTTAGAGGGAAAATCAATACACTTCTCAACAGTCAGCAGGAAGAAGGGGGTTTGTTTTGGTTTGGTTTGCTTTTATTTCCAAGGCTCATCTCTACAGTCACAGTTTGTTTTACTGCTTTTTTGTTTGCCTTGAAGGATACTTGACAACTGTTGACATAGGTACGTACTCACATGCAAAAAAATGCAACTTAAGCAATGTTAAGGTTTAAAGTCTGCGCTAGTAACTTCAGGATAAAAACATCTCCAACATTCTAACAAGAACAGCCAAGGAAATTAAATCTCATGCTGCAATACTCCCCCTGACAGCTGTTCCAAAGGCAACCTTCCCCTTGGTCAAGGATATCCTGCCCCTTTCCAAACTGACATCCAGGCTCTGTGCAGCCCAAATAGACAGGAACAGAGAATTGTAATCAAAACAGATTTTAATTTCACTCATATATCTGCAGGCCTTTGCTATATATACATACTTTTTAATTCCACAGGTTTAAATAGGGTGGCTTTTTTACAACCAAAAAAAAACATAAAAAAATCCTTTTGGTGATTTCAACCATATTTCTGCTACTACAGGAGTGTATTCCATCTTATACTCTCTGAAAATGTTTTTGTTTTCCCCAGTTTTCTGTAGAACATTCATCTACCTGGGTGAAGATCAGTCTTCTACATCATTTTATATGCCACCTTCAGACAGTGGAGAGAACTCAGCTGATTCCCTGTACTGGATTCAGCCTAGAAGGAACCCCAGCCAAGCACTCAGCTTCTCCCAGGGGTGTTATTTCAGCACCTGGACTGTATGCTCTCCACAGTGCCCAACAGTGTTGCTCACTTCGTGTCCAATGACAGCCTGGCCTTAAATCAGTATGTTCATGACCGACTGGTGTTTAGGCAAAAAAACACGACTTCTAAGAGGAACAATCAGAAAAAATGAAATTATAATTTTTACACAGTTTAAGTCAATTAAACTTGAAAGGGATTTTGTGAGACAAAATAAGATACGCTTTTCCAGCCCAAAGGCTTTCTCCTTGACATATTCCGAATACTTTTAGACTCAGTAAAAATGTTATCATTCTTTAACAAAAAAAAAAAACAACAAAAAAAAAACCCACCCAAAAAAACGCAACCCCAAACCTACAAAGAGTATTTTAATGGAAGTGCTAAAATTACATGCAGATCACAAGGAAACAGTGACTCTATGTAACTAGGTTATTTTTCCCCCAAACTTCATTTCCACAAAGTCAAAGAATAATTTCTTTTCCTCAAGCTCAGAGGTAATATGAGGATGATAACATATGTTGTACATGTACAATGGCAGAAGATTAATTTTGCACCTGTTCAAGACCTGTTTGTGGAACAGCACATTACTGGATATTGTTTCCAGTAGCAATAACAACCTGCAGTCTTCCTAACATCACACTGTCCTGACCCCCACACCTTTCTGTGAAAGAATTAAACACATGCCAATTACACATAACTGAAAATGGGAAAGTCTTTTGGTTTGTTTTTTTTTGTTGTTGCATTTTTTTTTCTATATAGACACATACTAAAATAATAATATTTTGGTTTCAAGCTGCAAAGCTCTTTTTGCAGTTTTACAGGCTAACTGATGTTTGGTGCACAATTCTTACCTGCTTCTTTAATTAAATAAAGAAGAAGCTAATGCTGAAAGCACAGAACTGAAGTCCTTCAGAAAACAGAAAACTGATTTTTTGTTTCTGTTTATCTGAAGCCATATTGCTATAAAAAGCCAGTAGTCTCTCAGTTCTGAGCATCTTAAAAATAGTCATATTAACAGAAGCATTCAAGTTACTTCAAGAAATTTAAAGCTGGATTACGACAGATAGGAATGTTTTCAAAACAAATTATTTTATTGCAAACAACAGAAGAAAGTGTTTAGAACAAGTACCCACAACCTAACATCTCAATGATGCTTAAATTACAGCACTGCACCTCTCATGCTCAGCACTGAGAAATGTATTTCATCATTCTATCCATAACAAAAAGATACACTAAATGCCTTTTGGGGGTTTGTTGGTGGTTTGTTGTTTGTTTTTTAAATTATTATTATATCCTTCCTCTGCCTTATTATTCCCATATGTCTTCGAAAAAAAATCTGCTGTTGGCCTGTGGCTCACCCTTGGATTGCAATCCCCCAGCTAAAGATGTGTCAAGGTCTTCTCTTTAAAAAGCAGCAAACACAACAAGCACACTCTGCCCTAGACAGGCATCACAGGCCTCACTCTCACAGTCAAGGATGGCTCCAGGTTCTTTGTATCTTCCTCAAGGCCACGGGAGTTTGTGGCTTAAAATGGTAATGAGAATTTTAAAGCAATTCCTCTAACAAAATAAATTCAAATTATGCTACACTTGAATTTTCAAGAGCTTTTCAGAATGACTTTCCAGATACCAGGTTGAGAAGAAAGCACTGTGTCATGTGGCATAACACTTCTCACAGTGCGCCACTTCCCTGCATGTTAATCATCCTCAGCCTTACTCAAAGAAAATATCTGTAGGCTCAACTCAACTTCAGTTAGTTCTCCCCAAACAACACATCCTTGCTTTCCTGTTGCTGTGTATTGCCCTTACAGCCTCCACCTTCCTGTATTTGTTTCACATACTTCTGCTCTGTGTTACACCATTCGCAGACATCTCTGCTTACCTAAGTCTGCCTCCTACAGCATCCTTGGCAGATCAATGCAC
>VZTM01013093.1:0-57269 GCA_013400555.1 Jacana jacana
ATGGTGAAGTGTCTCTCCAGCTGAGATTCCCTTTTCTCCTGTGAGCCAGTGAGTGAAGAGCCCAATGTTGGTTTCTCTGGCCACCCCACCTTCTTCTGATGACTTACTTGTTAGTAGGCTTCTCACTCCCAACATCTCTCTAAGGAAAATAGAACCATAGAATCATTCAGGTTGGAAAAGACACTTGGGATCATCGAGTCCAACCATCAAACCCACTCTACAAATTCTCCTCTACATCATATCCGGCAACACCACGTCTGAATGACTCCATCTGATGATAATATAATTATCCCAATGGAACCTATGAGATAACAGACCAACTAAATCATTAGCTCTTTGCTACCTAGTGACTTCTTAGCATGCCTGTGAACAAGCCTTGTTATTGCTTTCAAAATCCGTGAAGGCTGTTCCCTACCCATCTGGTCTTGGTGCTATCAGGAAACTTTTGTCTATGAGGTGAATGCTGCTCCTGCTGCTCGTTGTTTAGGTTCCTTGAAGATAACTTTATATCTTCTCCCAAATGTCTTGCCCTTGGATGGAGATGTCTTTGAAATAGCCATGGGGTTTCCTTGCTGTTCTTTTCTTATTCCTTCTAGTTAGGGACTGGACGAGGTCAGTGGTGTGTGAATTTGTCCATGTTGTGTATATTGCTTCCTCATCTCCATCTTTCTGCACCCATCTGCTGTGGCTTGCATGTGAAGTTGTTTCAGAAAGACACTTTTTTCTTGGTCTGGGCTTACACAGCTCATAACACAGAAGGAAAAAGGACTGCAGTCAGTGATGGAATTTTGACACAATAATAAAAAAAATTTTAATGCTGTGACATCAGCATTACCCCCCTAGCTCTGTTTGCCTTTGTAGACTGTTGGTACCATCACATTATAAGATTTGGATGGAGATGTTTTGGGACTGTTTAGTTTGAGGGAGAGGAGGNGTAAGAATCTTTCCATCAAATGTGTACAATGTCTATAGAGTAGGTGCTGGGTGCTCAGTTTCACTCTACATGTTGTTTTGGTGCCATTTCCATGGCGTTTGGCATTTTTTTTTAACACATTAAAATATTCCAAGAATTACATTAGTAGGTGGAAACGATGGTGGTAGGGACACTTGAGGTTCTTCAGACACTTTCGTTTTGGGTTGGAATAACCATCTGCATCTTGTAGCAGAAAGCACCAAGCTCCATTTAACTTTGGAAGCAATGGAGTTGTCTGTGATTGGGCCGTGGAGATTTGCATTAAATTTCTTATGGTGCCTAGTCTGGCTCGCTACCCAACTGCAGCCCCCTGTAAATGTGCTTGTTTGTTCTTTTTATTGCAGCCATCTCCTGCAGACATATAAATGGCTGTTATCAAACACCCCATTGTATTCTTGCTGGCCAGATGGCTAAAGGGGCATTACTGTTCTCTCACCATAAACTGTATGCTTTGCTGCAGGCATTAACAAGGCAATATATTTTTTAGGAACCATTAAATACTTGAGATTTAGGTAGTAGCAGGTATTGCAGTTGTGGGCTTAAAGATGCTTTTAGAGTCCTTCACGTTGTCCTTAAAAACTCTGCTCAAATGAGGTTGCCTCAGGAGACAAATTAAAATAAAAATAACCCTCTAAACGCAAAGTTTGGTGGTGCTCTTGAGATCTGCGCGTCTGTTAGGAATGGAATCTTGCAAGTTGTGAAATGCCTTTTAACTGTTCTTGAGAGACACAGATCCAGATTTCCATGGGTGCAGTAATGATCTCTTTATTTTTAAATTGTTAACTGNACCTTGCATATTCCAACTGGAGGGAGTTCTTGTGCACATCTTGGCCTCTCTACATCTCCCTATCCTCTGTTGGGATACCCGCACTGTCTTGCATTGGGGTAATGAGAGGAAAACAATAAAGCTTTTGGGATACGTTAATCAGGAAGTCAAAGAGAAGCTGTGTGTTCTTTATCCTTTATGATGATGAGATGTCAAGTCCATAAACTGCTGTTTTCTGATAACAGCTTTCCTACCCTCTTTGCTCAATTTTCAACAGTTTCACTGTTTTTTTCACTATTCCTATATTTGGAGTAGGCACTGAGGTGTTCTGTTGTTTTTCTGTATTACGTAGAGCATACCAAACAGAGTGAAGTCTTCATGTGTACTTTTTGACATAATAAATCAATCACAGTAACTAAGATTACAGATATATTATTCGTATACCTGCTGTGCCTACCCTGGCGGATCTCACATTTTATGAATGCAAATTTAGATAGAAAATATTTGCAAAGAAAACCTAAAGGCTTCCTGGTGTCATAAGCTTTGTCCCATTCCGCATATGAACCAAACACACAATGAAATAGGTAAATTTAAAAAATATAAGGCCATTACTGCTTTTTGAGTAGTCTGCTAGAATGGTGTTATTCCATGTTTGCATCAATTGATTTTAAGTCATGAAGGAATGTGAAAAACATCAAAAGGTGTTAAATGCATAGTCTGCACACATGAACAAGAAGCTAAATCCTGCTAATAAATTATTCGAAAAATAGTTCGCCTGGCCTTTTACCACAATCATAACAATGGGAACAGGAAAACTTGCAGGCGAATTTAATCAATTTCTCTAAGGTATAGTCATTCTATTTCAAGATTATGCAAATCCAAAATTATTTTTCTTTTCAAAAACAAATTGCTGCTTGGATTTTGATAGCTTTTATTGTCTTTGCTTTTCAGTGTTCTGTTGATGTAACCTTATTTCATTTATATGAATGTTTTCTGTTCATTAGGGCAACTCAATCAAAATTCAGATTTTGGTCCTGGACTTTCTTGGAGCCTGACAACAGCTAGCAGGTCAAGCCAGGGCATCCGGGCATTAGAGAAGAGTCATAATTATTGTCTGTAATGCTAAGAGTTCATTTTTATCCAGAGAATCTGTTTTCACACTGCCTAATGATTTCTCAGTTCCATTATCTATTTCATCTGGTGTTTGTTGTTACAATGGTGATATTGCTTTTGGCTGATGATGTTTTAATATCGTATTCCTTTCAAACTGTTACTAATTTCCAGACTTATGCATCTCTTTTGTTCAAACTTTGATGAGTCAATACATTCATACTCATGTAAATTTCTCTACCCTTAGAAATGTTTCAGTCTGAAAAGCTGGTATTGAATGAAGGTGGCTTTTGAGTGCCACAGGCAATAAAGGATCTTTGTGGACTCTGACCTCATGAACCTTCATCCTAATGGGAATACTTTGTTCATGCACAAATCTTTCTGGGAGTCAGCTTCTGTGAGCGGTTTGGCTGCGCTTCTTGTTTTTTCCTGTGTAACACGAGGGGTCACTCTGAGGCTTTATCTGCAGTGCTGGTCTAATTTGGGGCTTTATCTGTCCATCCTATGTTATCTTTAGAGGAAAAGTGGTCTTCCTAATGCAACGTGTTTTTATTTTTTTATCCCACTCCATTTGAAATTTTTCTAGGGCAGAATGAAAGAGAGAACAGAGAGAAAAAAACCTCAGGAGCGTGAGCTAGCTTTGGCACAGACCTCAGCATCCACCTCTATGTCCTGGTCCTCCTGAGCTAGCTCAGTCATCACCAACTGTGTGGTGCTGCACTATATGAGAGAGAGGGACACCTCCCCCTCCACCTCTGATTGCTCTCATAGATTTACTTTAGACCTTAAATAACTCACTTCATCACTGTTGGCCACAGTGCAACTGAATTTCAACTTAAGGCTTTCATCTGAAGACCCTGTGCTTAGCAAGCAAAGAGAGGAAGGCTGAAGAACAGTTCCTGGCTGTGTGTTCTTTAATATAGTAAAGATGTAGCTTTTGCTTCCCACACCATCTTCTACTGAGGATCCAAATCAGCAGAGTACATAAGAGGTGACTCAGAGCACTAAGGGATTTAGGCATCCAGATCAATCAGTAATAATGGCTCATGCATTTGGCAGGAAAAGGGCTTCTGTTTAAAATTTTCCTCAAAGGACTGACACACATCCCCACCTGTCATATTTTAGTAAAATCTCAGTCATAGAATCACAGAATCATTTAGGTTGGAAGAGACCCCTGGGATCATCAAGTCCAACCATCATCTCTACTCTACAAGTTCTCCCCTACACCATATCCCTCAACACCACATCTCATCTACTCTTAAACACAGTCAGGGAGGGTGACTCCACCACCTCCCTGGGCAGCTGATTCCACTGACTGACAGTCCATCTGTGAAAAACTTTTTCCTAATGTCCAACCTAAACCTACCCTGCTGCAGCTTGCAGCCATTCCCTCTTGTTCTGTTGCTAATTGCCCGTGAGAAGAGACCAGCACCAACGTCCCTACAATGCCCTTTCAAGCAGTTGTAGAGAGTGATGAGGTCTCCCCTCAGCCTCCTCTTCCTCAAACTAAACAGTCCCAACTCCCTCAATTGATCCTTGTAAGCCTTATTCTCCAGGCCTCTCACCAGCTTTGTTGCCCTCCTCTGTACTCGCTCCAGCACCTTGATATCTCTCTTGTGTTGAGGTGCCCAGAACTGGACACAATACTCAAGGTGTGGCCTCACCAGTGCTGAGTACAGGGGGACAATCACCTCCCTACTTCTGCTGGTCACACTATTTTTTATGCAAGCCAGGATGCCATTGGCCTTCTTGGCCACCTGGGCACACTGCTTCCTTTGCATCAAAAATAAGAGTGTGGTGCAAGAGGAAATCACAGAGCAATTCCAAGCAAGGCTGAAAAACTGATATTCCCTCATTGTCTGTTTTTCCTAGGATCACAGTTTGCTTTTGTAAACGGAACAGGCCTAGGAGGACATTGTAAACTATTTCAACACAGGAACTGAACTCAGTGGGTGCTGCAAACCGACAAGAGTATAGCTAATTCTTGAAAACAGGTATTCCTTTTTTTAAAACAGAGGTTTTTTTTCCAATTAAAAATATTGGGGTTGCCTTTTCCTCTGCCATGGTGAACAGCAGAATGCAGACAACAAGCAATAATAGAAAAAGGGCTTATATTTTAGTTTAGGCAATAGTCCCTGTATTAATAAATGATAATGCTACACTAGGATAATTTACACCTTTCTGAATTCCCAGATTTTTAGAAATAAAAATAGTACCTCTCCTGGAGGTACTAGGTGTTATGTCACTAATTTCTGATGCTCTGAAACATATACTTAAGGATGTGAGTGATCTTCACTAACTTGAAATGTCTAGAGTGGGTTTTTTTATATATATTGTATTCAGCTGTCTAGCCTGATGCTGTGGACAACAGAAATCTTGGCAGTGGAGTCAAAGGTATCTATATTTCAGTTCATCTATCCAAATGTAAGGCTTGCCTTAAACACCTTTGGCTATGCTGACTAGAACTCCTTGAGTTATAAAAGCTCCACACAGAAGTCTCCTGCCATTTCCATGCTTTGGATGTCTAGGGCATGGCCTTGTTTCCTACGCTGGTGCAACTGAAGTTAGCCTTGATGTGCGATTTGTTTGAAATTGAAACTATCCAATTAAGTACCCCAGTGTGCTAAGTGTCTCAGCTCCCTCAAGAGTCATAAGATGAAGATAAGGGTTGCTTGAGCTGCCTAAACAGAAGGGATACAGAAGGCATAGTTGAGGCCATCTCAAGGTTTTTTATACACCCGTGGGCAGGTTATTAAACTGAACATTTTAGAGTACATATAGATGTCTACATGCGGATGCATAAATTCAGATTTTTCAGGCTAAGTGTGTATGTCTATAGTGAATTGTTTTACAGCACAGGTCAGATGAAAAGAAATCTTTTCATTCCTTATAGTAATCCTTGATTGCATGTATGTTACAGAAGTAGATTATAAGTAGATTCTAAGTATTTTAGAGGATACTAATCTCTTCTCACCAGCTGAATTATTTTAAATCAGCCTGACCACAAGAACTGTGAGATCTACATTTAAAGTATTGTCTGAAGGATAGTTCTGTAAAAGAAGAGGCAAATATTTTTTCTCTCTGCTTCTAGAGAAATTTTTAAATGGTCTCTGGTGCAATTACTGCACCTTAATATTCCACAAAGATTTTTTGTGACAGGGAATTATGATCTAAAATTCAGACTAATGGACAACTCAAACAGGTTGGAAGTATTTACTTTTGATTAAATGAAGAAAAATGTAAGCATATGTTTACATCTGAGAGTAGAATTTTTTTTTTTCATCAAAAATTTCAAATTTCAGCTTTCCTGCAGCTCCCTTCAGATCCTGGAAGGTATCCCTGGAGCCTTCTCTTCTCCAGGCTGAACAACCCAGCTCTGTCAGCAGGTCTTCACAGGAGAGGTGCTCCAGCCCTCTGATCATCTTTGTGGCCCTCTGCTGGACCAATTCCAACTGTTCCACATCCTTTCTATGTTGAAGACTGCAGAAGTGGACACAGTACTCCAGGTGGGGTCTCATGAGAACAGAGTAGAGGGGTAGAATCTCCTCCTCTCACGCTTCTTTTGATGCAGCCCAAGCTGTATGTCGATCTTCAGTGTGTTATTTACTTACAGTCAAGTTAAGCAACTATCAGTCTAAAAAAAGCTTGGAAAAAATGGGTAAAACCTTCATTTTTTTTCCCCCACATGTAGTTGCCACAAGCTTTGTCAAAAGATAATATATTTTTATTGTGAGTTGTCTAGAATGACACATGAGGTAATCATCAGTGGTAATTATGATCAGACACCTGTTTAGTGAACTGTTATTTTTCTCATCTTCCACGGAAGCTCCTTCTGTCAAGGTCAAATTCCTCCAATGTTTTCACCTTCAAGGAGCACGGACAATGTGCCTCCTCTCCCCCTTGAATGTGCAAAGGCAATTGGTATTGTCACTTTTCTGAGCAACCTTCTGAAAAGTGTGCGTGTGGTAGAAGGAAACAGCCACAAAGAAAAGAACTTTTACATTCAGAGGAGAACAACATGTCAAAATTCCTTAAACCATGATAAATGTACAAAAATCATCCAGCTCTTTCCAAACAGCGGTGAGTGATGGTGATTTATGACTGTGGAGATTTTTCTTAAGCTAGTAGTTTTTGCAGAAGAAAGAAAGGTCACTGTAAGTTAGGCTGTACATTGCTTATCTTGTTCTTTGCAGTGTGCTATTCCCTTTGAACTAGCCAGCACCAGATTAGAGACCTGCGCTAGGGGACTACCATTAATAATCATCATTATCGTCATAACCAAACGAAAATAAGGGACGCGTACGTGCACACAAATACATAACGAGCATCGTGCTTGTGAAACTTTTGACACCACCACATAAATAAAGCCACTAGTTCGTAGATGAGAAAAGCAAATCCTAACAGGAGAAAAAATAGCTAATCCCTAAATTGAGCAAGAAAAGACAAATCAAAGAGGCTGAATGGGAAAAAAAAAATAAATCTGCAATTTGCACTGTGTCAAAGAGACTGGCCAATCATTTATAGGTCACAGCAGTGCAATCCAACAAATGATGATGGAAACTATTGCATGGGTAGGAAAGTGGAAAAAATGTGTTCTCCAGCAATTCCTTTCTCTTTGTTGTAGGTAATATCACCGTTTTTTCTTTTTTTTTCCTCTCCGTAGAGATTGTCCAGCTGCAACAGGCAATGGGACAAAACCACTGGGGTAAGGTCTGAGGCCAAGAGTTTGTTCTGGTACTACACATCACAGAAAGCCTGGAGCATCCTCAAAGTTGCTGTACCACCCACACACCATGGGTCTATCCAGCTCCTTCTTCTGCCTTTGATGGGACAGTAAGCAGAAAAGATAATCAATCGGGAAAATTTGTGGTGAAATCTATAAACCTCTGGCCAAGACCTGAGTACACAAATCTTGTTAGTTTCAAAGGTAAGTAATTAACCATAGCTTTGAGGTTATTTGGAAATGCTCAACAGGATGAAATTCACTTTATACACTTTGTACAGCTTTAGTACAAGATGCTGATAAAACTTAGTCGGGACCCCCTTTTTGCTATGATTTTTTGACTCAGTTTGTGTAAAGAAGTGGATTTCCCAGTAATATTAAGATGACTGATATTTCCTTGATGCTGGTCAAAAATAGGTCAACGGATCTCAGATGCCATCAGGAGCAACAAGGCAGACAGGAGATACCAGGTGATATCCGCCAGTTAACCAACACTGTCTGTTACTATGCTGGGTTAAAACACAGGAGTGTGCTTGGAGCTAAATAGTTGGGCTAGGACGGCCTGGAAATGCAAGAAATTTGTGGAGTGATCCAGAGAGAAGCGTTGTCAGAATGAAGTGCAGGGGGACAAATAGTGGACACCACGCTAGAATACTGGAAAATAAGTCCAGCGATTTATTTGCCTTAATCCCCTGATTCCAAACATGACCAACTCCACTAATATCTCAATAATGTAATATTTTCTTTAAAATCTCCAATGATGGAGATCCACACCCCTCTTAGGCACCTGGTTCCAGTTTCAGCTTGCACTGACAATCCTATAGCAATTCTTACAGAAGATGGAAAGAGTAGGAAGATGTATTCTAGACAACTGTGAATAACTTAAGGAAGGAGCTGAATGTGACAAGAGGCTGTAAAAAATGTCCAGTTCACTGTTTTCAGAAAAATATGTGGGACAAACTCCTAGGAAAAAAGAAAACAAACAAACAAACAAAGCACTCTGTAAATTTAGACTCACACAAACAACTAGAAAGAAAATAAAAAGACTTTCTTGATTATGAATTAAACCTATATAAAACTTAGTACAGCATCTATTGGCCTGAGCTTTGTTACCATCTTATAGCTCACATACAGTCCTAATTAAGATGTTACACTCAATGAACCCAAAGTTTACTTCAGGACTTTTGCAATTAACTTTCTTTGCCTGTGGATGCATGTCTTGTAGCAATTTAGCTTTGGCTTTAAGCAAGGCTTAAACTATGACTGAAGCTTTTCTTGTGCTCGGGGGCACCCGTAGAAGGCTCTCTCCCACGTGGATTTTCCCCGTGTATGCCAAGATTCATGCTTGTTTATTTTCCTGTAGTGTCCATAAGATCTGCCTTCTGCACTCAGCCTCTTATTTGCATGAAATGGAATTATCTATGAGGCTTCAGGCTCTTCTATCATTTTGGTTAATGAGCTCAGAAGATGTTGGTGGTGCATATACAGGCATACACAGGGTGACTAAGACCACCTAGGCTTCATTTCCAAGGGAAAGCAGCATTAAAATAGAACAGTTAACCAGAAAAAAGGTAGATGGATCACTGAGGAAAGCAAGATCAGTTTGAGGAGACTGTTTTAAAAGCACGTTGTCACAGAGGAAGAAAGCACTTGAGGGCAGAGTTTAAGGCAAGATATTTCAAACTCTGAAATCAACATGAAGCACGGGATGATATACGGAACATAGAGTGAAAATGGAGCCAAGGGACAGGATAGATGAGGCTTGCGGGGGCAGCCAAAGGGCCATGGATCATCCACTTGCCCCAGGAGACAATGTCTGCCATGGGGACATGGGGACATTCCTTCTCCAATGGAATGTGTGCGTTCTGCAGGTGGGCTGTGCCCCCCTCATGAGCACGATGGCAGGGGCTTTGGATCAGCAGAGGAGTGAGGAGAAATCACAGAGAGGTCCCCATCCCTTTATCCATCTTCAAGCAGTAGAGCTGACACTTCAACAGCATTTTATGTGGAGGGCTAAAATAGACAGCACTCAGGAGATTTAGTGCTTTTTGGTCTGCAATTTTGGTTTTTGCCATGAAAGTCGCAAGTGAATAACGCTTGCTTTATTCTTATCTTTTCAAATGCTTGGTGGAAGGAAAAAAAACCCAGATAAACCAAGAAACATGTGTTTATCACCTTCAGTTACAAAGTACTGGAGAATCTAATGTATAGAAGGAGCTTTTCTCTATCTTTTCATTGCTATAAACAGCTCTCATTAATTCAGACATTCAGAAGTCCATGCGAAGGTGTGGACACCCCTCCAGACTCATCTAACCTTTCTACATGAGAATCCTGGCCACTCAAGTATAAATAAACTTAAAAATTAGGAACTGAACTTCTGATTCTCACGAGGAGAGAGCAATGCTTGACATACATACATTATCCAGACACCATGACTATGACTAAAATTTCCTCACCTCTGCAAGTTTGTGTCCTTAATCAGCCTTGTGTACCAGTAGAATCAAGGAAAGCACTGCCCATGCCCAGAGCCATGTTTTGAGAGGAAAGGGCAGGATAAAGTCAGTGTTATTTCAAGATTGTGATTTTCAGAGCAGTCTGCAGATGCTATGAACTCAGAGGAATCAGTCAGTCTGCATTTAAACAGTTAATTTTGGATATTAATGTCTACTTAGCTGCATTAGAAAAATAAATGTAATGGCTTTTCCTGCCAGGAGGGTGCTTCACATAATGGATCACTGATGATGTGACTAAATACCTTTCTGATATTGATCCACGCAGAGAAGGAGAGAAAACCTAAGAACACTCTTCAGGGTGCTATAAAACAGCCAGGGAGGCAGCTCAGGGATGTGACAATGTAGAATAGAATTTGTGCCTTCAGAACTGACACAAAAAACCACTTCTGAATTGCCAGGTCTTTTCAGGAGGAGCTGGCAGACAAACAAAAGGAACCGTTTCTTCACCTTGTGGGTATCTGCAGCTCTGCATGTCCTTCTGGAACAGACAGTTGCTTCTTGACATGCTGAGATGAAGGAAGGACCTACTGTAATATTTGGATGTTGGGAGCACATGGCAGTTACCCCTCATCTGGACACTCTTGCTGTTAGATTGTGCTAAGACTCTTGTCCATATTCACAAAAGAGGAGACTTTAAGCCTGGAAGTACCCACCTTTGCTCACACACCCCACCAGCATCCCAGGTAAGTCTGCTATTGGGCCTGTGTGATGATCTATTGGCAGGTGGGATGTGGGAGTGGGATTTGTTCAGTTACATTGGTTTCTGCAACATAGTCTCATCTCACTCTAAAACAGATGGATGCATTTTTACACTCTAAAATTCCTCAACCTTACGAACTTGATCTTAATAAATTCCAAGGAAGTCTAGGGCCACTTAAAAGTTTACCCTGAAGTCATCTAAAGCTGGATAAAGTGATTCCTGCCATAGGCTTTAAACACCGTTAGTGTTTCAGCACGTTTATTAGCCTTGATAACTCACTGGCCAGTGACTAAAAGTACACCACTGAGTTGCAGGAGAACTGGAGTGGGATACAGTCAGGTACAGGTCCTAGGCCATTGTTGGGTTTTTTGGTGATTGTTTTTTTTTTCAGGGGACATAATTTCTGGTCCTGACTATGCTTGAGAATATGATCTGTTGCTGGTTGCTTTTCATCTTTTTGTCCCAATCTCCTCTCTCCTTTTCACTATTTGGACTGTAAAACTATCAAGCTAAGAACATTTTGTAGAGCAGGACACTCCCTTGGTGTCTGCTACTATGATAACAACCTTATTGCATACCTCCTTATGGCTTCCTTTTGGTGCATTGCTTCATGATCATTGAGACTAACTGTGCTGTCATTAAATAAAATCCTGCCCAGAGTGGTGGAAATAAGGAAGCATTGATTTCTATGAAACGCTCAGAGAACAGAGTTGGGATGGGAGCTCCTGTTTACATTCTCAGATGTTTAGCATTAAGCTCCAAAGCTTTAGAGGCATTTATACCATTGTTTTCTTGTATAGATTTCTAAATGTCTAATAGGTAATGAGCTCAGATTGCAGGTACCATTAAACTTTTGAGAACTTGCTATCTTTTTGATCTCTCCCCCTGTACCAAATTGGACTGATGCTCCCCTAACCAGGGGAAGGACCAGCAGAGACATGCACTCTGTGATATTATAAGATTCGTTTCCTCAAGAAACCATGCAAAAACTGTCAGTCCTTTCAGAGATCTATTGCATTACTGGCCAGTGCCCATGCCAGTCCTTTTCCCTTTTGTGCTTTTTCTGGTTTAAAACAAGCATATCCTTACTAAAGTGCACTGAAGAGGTCTGGAAAAATCCACTGCCCCGGGGAAACAAAGTTGATATAATTTAAAATCCTCTCAGGATCATAATTCCAGTCTTTTAGATGCATAGAAGAAGGTGCCTTGCCTCTCCGGTGAAGAATACATTAGCTCTTATCCTGCCTCTGGCTTTAGATCAAGCAGACTTCAAATAAAGCAAATGCGCTATATCGAAAGTAGCAATTCCTTTTTTAGATTGTTTTGGCTTCTATTAAGTAAAGCTCTCAGGAGCTGTGAGAATATTTGCCAAAATGTCTCTTGGGGGCCAGTTTGCAAATCAGTGGAGATGCTGGTGATATACTCCTGTACGCTTTTCTTATCCAACAGCTAGAGCACAGGTCTGCTTTGGTGGAATGTAATTTGAGTGCCCTCAGTTTGTGATGCATCAACAGAATAAAATAGATGGTTATGCACAAATTTTTCAAGTCCATGTTATCTGTCCCCTGTGCTCTGAAAAACCCAGAGAAGACCGAGACAGAGACACACAAAGAGGTGTACAGGGAAGAGATGAATAGGCAGAAAAAGCGTATTTTTATATAAGGCCAGAGTGTGAAATTAGGTGGTAGTAGGGGTGGGATTTGGAGGGCTGGAAGTTCTTTACCAGTAAAGGGATGAGGATATTGTTTTATATTAATCTATTTTTGCTTGGGACCCATTTATTCTGGGCAATATTTCAGCACACAAGGCAGAGACAGACTGTAACCAAGACTCCTCTTGAATTCAGTGGCTCTGCCCACACATTTCAAAGCTGATGGGTACCCCTCTTAAAAAATAACTTCCTTCTAAGATTCTGCTACTAAACCCTTTTGCAAATGTAATGGTTGAATGACCATGGTTTGCTTAGGAGGATTAAAGAAAATCATAGATATAGCCTCTTAAACCCTCTTCTGACATATCTGCTTATCACCACCCAGAGACCAGCTATCCACCAAGATAACTTTGGAGTGACTGAGAAATATTTTTGCTTTATAAAGAGGAGTTGATTCTTGTAGTTTGCTTTATATTTCTATTAATCAAAAATGTTTGTGTCCAGAGCTTATTAAAAACCATCAGAAGTCTGCATTCACAGACACCAAGCCTATTATTCATATCCTGAAATCTGAATTATCTTCCCATGAAATTTAGATACAGGTCTAAGTTTCTTTTGCTCACATTCAAACACTATAACAGCTGTGATTCTTGGAAATATTGTTTCCTTTTATGGTCCCAGATGAATAATCCACTCTAAATCAATGTATTTGCTCTAAACCTGAAACCAAAGAGAGAAAGCATCTTTCTATAAGACAACCCCCAGCTGTGTAGTGTGGTGGCCAAATGCCATTAAGATGTGCTCTGTATGCTCTCTCCCATTAATCACAGCCAACAGAATGTGAATTATCTCCTCAACTAATGGCTAAGACCTAGTATCAGTCAAAAATTTACATCCAAGAGTTGATTGAAAGCTTGAGAGCTTTTGGACACAGTTTTATTCTCTCAGCCTTGCAGGGCAGTGACCTTGGTCACTAGGCTATGCAAAGAGATGGGCCAGATGTTCAGACAGGACAGAAATGAACAACCTAAACATAGGATTCTGATACAGCTTGAAGCCTTTTGTGAAATCCACCCCAGACTTCTACTCTATGCATTTGATGATAGCCTTATTTAAGACACCTGTGTGGGCTTGCCAGATACACCACAGGACATGTGGAAGACATGCTGTTCTGGAATGGCAGGTGGAAGGAGGACTAAATCCCTTCCAGCATCTAGAATGATACTATACATTAATGTTTAAGCCACTGAATTCTACCCACGAGGTCTGGCCAGGTCACTGTCTCTGGTTCTAATTCCAGAGTCAAACTCTTCCAATGTGTGGCAGCTGTTTTTAGCTCAACTTTGCTGCAACTTTTCACCAGACTGTGGTCTGAAAACTTCGGTAGGTGAAATGCATCTCCCCATCTCCTGTGGGTACTGATGCTTATATCACTGGCACTCACAGCCAGAAAAAAACCCCATCTGATTCTGGCATAATTTTAAATACCCTAAGCTCTCTAAAGATAATTTTTATTAACTTCCAAGACTATGAAGATTTTTGCTTTCTTTATAGACTGACCCATAATGGGTGACATAGTGACAATAATATGGACAGGCCTGATATTATGCAATGTAGACCATAACAATATATTGTGGCCCTTTTGGTAGCTGGCAAGAGTACCACCAGTCAACGGTGACTGAAAATGAAGAGCACCGATAGAAGCCTGTATCCTATTTAGAAAAACAGATTATGAGGCTAAACTATTTGCCTACAAAAATGGTTTAGAATGAGAGTGAAATCTTAATATCTCAGGAATTCAGATCCTGAGTTGATAAGCATGGCATAAAAATTGAACAGGAACAGAACAAGGTGTAGCTTTGCATGAATCACTGAAGTCTCCCATTACACTTGCAAGCAAAACACATATTAAACTGCATTGAGAACGTATCATTTGCAGTAAAACCTACCTGACGAATTTGGCTTTTAGTTGTTCTAGATGCACTACCGTGTACCAATTTTCCTTATTTGATGAAACTAAAATAATGTTAATCTTTGACTCTCCTGGCATTTTTATTTTGTACCCTGCCACGGCTGTTAACAAATGCTTATTCTATTCAGTTTTACCTCCTGCCATAGAAGCATGAACACACAGCCATTAGGTTCTCAGACGAGAGTTATATGTATTTTTTTCTCTTTTTCTGCTGTAGAAGGTTTTTTCTTGTTTTCCTTCCATGAAGGTTGTAGTTATAGCTTAGTCCTTTTATGCTAGTGCCGGCACTTCTAATGTGTGTTCCCCAGATTTATGTGGATCTAAATGAACAACTGCACTGAAGCATCTCATAAGCTTCTATATTTTCATTTTAGATTTACTACTAGTAATTACATGCTGTGCATATAACAGAGGATCTAAAATCAATTGTGCACTTTACATTTTACTGGGTACTTATTAATTTCAATATCTATCTCAATTTAATCGACATTCCATGCATAAATAAATGTGCCTTTTTTTTCAGGATGCAGTGATAATCCATTAGTGACATTTATGAATACTTTTTAAATGGCTGGTGATGCTGTGACCTGAAAGAAATGAGGAAATATGAGATGATTGATGAGACACTCTGTCTTCTCCTCAGAGAACTGACCTGTCACCTAAATTTGTTATTTCCACTTTTTTGCTTTTCGAGGCCCCGAACAACATGTTCTTGAAGTGCACAAATGATGTTATTTTATGGGATTTGCACGCCATAGCTTATAAAGCACTGCTTTTGTGGCAAGAGTGCAACTGTCTGTGGTGGCGAGTCCCCTCCTTTATTTTCCCTTTGCCATGGATGAAGAGTTTTCCTTGTGAACATTGGTGCTACACCCAGATGGTGGTTGCTCAAGGTCCTGATAAACCAGGAGGAGGACAATGTGTTTCACCACGTGTCCAGATCCTTTCAGTGCCAGTGGGTAAGGGACATCTGAGAGATATCACACTGCCGACCACATGCATTTTGCTTGATTTGCCAAATATTTGAAGCTGGGACTGACCATCCTCTGAATCCGCAAAAAGCTTCGTATGCTGCTAATATCAGCTGCTGGCATTAGAGGGGAACAACATTTCCTATTTCATTGCTTAATTATGTGTCTCTGAGAGGACAGAAGGATCCATTTAAGCATAGGTTTGGATTCACATTTAATTGACAGCGAGGACATAAGCATGTGATCCTTTAAGTCCCAATTACAAGGGAAGCATGACTTCTTGGGCAGTAGGCACTGTAAAACATGGATATCTGTGGACTCCAAGAACTCTTGCAGGAAAGTTCATGTTGGTTTTTGGGCACATCTTTCCTAGGAAATCTTCAGCTATGGCAAAGGATAGGTAGAACTCATCTTGCCAAGGTCTTCCCCAAATCCCTCCTCTTTTGCATAGCTTGGGGCTGGTCCACCACACTACTGAAACACAGGCAATGTCCAGCCATATTGTATGTGGTGTGTGGGAGGGTTGTGTTTCATGGAAAACCACATTGTGCTTGTCCCACTGTATGACCAATTGTCCCTTCCCTTCCAGTGTGTAGATGCAGAAGAAAGGGGTTTTGGCTGTACTTTAACATGCACATGGCATTAAACTGCATGTACTCTCAGACTCCCTTCCCAATCACTGGTGAGGGAAAGACTGTGAGGTACTATTATTCTGGCCCATTTTAGACATTGATTTCTGATTAAAAGCATTTCACATTGTGCTCCCCTGTGGGATCTGGATACCTCTTCCTTGCCTGCAAAGGGGGTCTGTGCAAGTAAGTCAGGTGTAGACTTCTGTATTTAGTTAGATATATCTTAGTCTAAATGATGTAACCAAGGGTGCCCATAAGTCTGTAACAGAGTCAGGAACTGAGCCCATTAGTGCTGGGGAGGCACAAAAATCACCAATTTATGTGTTCTTCCTGTGCCAGCAATTACTAGATACATTAAATACATGACTAATACTGGCATTTCTAGTTAAGCTGTCACAGATGGCCTTAACTCTGCTCTCTCTGCTCTCACACAAGGTCAATGACATGATCTTTAGCTACTCCTTTCCAAAATCATCATAGTCCAGACTTTCACATGCTGTAACCAGGAGCAAGGGATAGATTTTTGTGGCAGAAAGAAATTCAAGCACTCAGATGCTGGAGTGGTTATTCTCAGCCAATTATTTATAATTTAGGGCTCTTATCTCTTGTGTGTTTGTATTTTCATTTTTCAAGCATTTGAACTCCATCATTTTAATGGCTGTAGAATACTTGCCACATGCATTCCGAGGACTGGTCTCCCTAAAGAAAATTAAGAAATGGCTGGCAATCCAAGCAAATTCAGCTGAGGAATTATTAACTCACGTCTCAATTAGTCACTCATTAACAAGCTGTCCTTGCCTCTCAGTTAGCAGAATTAACAGAAATCATTAGTTTCTATCAGCTGTGACCATATTTCCCGACATATGTGGACGATACACAGTTAGTTAAAAGGGAACTCAGCAATATGGAAGTCAGTTTTGCAGCTGATCAAGAGAAAGACACTATTTCCTGAGAGATGTGAAAAGGCAACATCACACACCAGACAGGTCACCTTTCCACTGATGGCAGATAAAAGACTGAGAGAAACATGAAATTTGTGGGTCCCAACACGTGTCTGCAAATTCCTCTTTCCCCTGTCTTGTTCGACCCCTGTTCCCTGTCAAAGTCCAGTTTGAGAAACCTTCAGGTGGCTGAGAGGTGGAGGGCAGAAGCACTTCAGACACTGCCAGGGTGAAGCCAAGTTCTTTCTCTGTGCAATTTAGTACATTAGCCAAGTGCTCCAAGTGGGAGATTTGCTCTTTTGTTCCTGCTGCAGTGCATCTTCTCTCAGGTGCTGACACCATTTTGGGGGGGTACCCCACGTGCCAGGGCAACATCTGGGAACCTCAAGGTCAGATACAGGGAGCAGTTTGCTGCCAAATCTACTTCCTGGCACAGGACAATACCACAGGGAATGGTGCATCCCAAAAGTTATTGCTGCCTAGGCCACAAGGAATGCACATGAGATAATTGCAGATCCTTAAGCAATTTGTCTGCAAAAAGCCCAGGAAACCACCTTGGAGCTCAATATGGGCAATGAAAACCTGATATTTTAGGGATTATGGTCCACTAGACATATCCTCAAGTGTTTTTTGGACAGGACGATTAAAGTCCCAAATCTAAATGATGCTTTAGAAACATCTTAAAACTTCATCTCCACAGCTTGTATGTCTGTTTGCCTCCCAGGCCTTGATCTTAGCTGAAGCATCTCAGTTTTATTGTCACAGAAAACCATAATCAAGAATGCTTCACCCTAAGCCAAGATGTCATAGTCTGGTCCTTCATAGCCAGTCTCCAGACAATACCAGTGAGCTTCTTGGAGTATGACAAATATCACTGTATCTTAGCTAGCTGAGAATCCATTTATTTCAATTTACTGCCTGGTTCCTAAATATCAGATGCTGTATGACTCTCTTACTTTGTTAGACAGCTTCTCTACTTGACATCCTTCAGTGGGCCTTGCTGTAAGGTTATCCAAAAGGCACTTTCTGAGGCTTTCATTTTAATCTTAATTCAGACAGAGAGACAGAAAATTTTCCTTGACCCACTTTGCTCACTGAAGAGACCTGTAGATATACTTCATTGTGGAGAGAGATAGAAAATGAAGATGGGAAAATAAATAAAGCAGTACACACCTATTGTTCTTCTACAGGCTTGAAAAGTGAATGACACTGGTTTAAAGTTGTCATTGTTGACACTTAGACACTGATCAGGAAATTATTTTCCACTCAGTGGGGGCAGAAGGACTTCTCATTTGAAAACAGACTATCAATATGGGATTTTTCCCTGAATGGCATATCAAACAAACCAGACCAAAGATACAGGGTCAAGGGTCAGAAGCCAGAAAACCTGATGTCTGCTCCTCTGTGATTTCTAGAAATACGATGGGGACAAAATCAATGCAAGTCATTGAGGGAGGGTCTTTGAATATTGTGTCACAGCCTGGGAGACAGCACTGGGATGTTTCCACCTTGCAATCTTCTGGAGCTGTGCAAGAGCATGTCATGATTGCCAAAGGAGACAAAGTCTACAAGGGGAATGCTGAAGTCCCAGAGTGGAAGTTGCCCTGGTATGGTTTCTGCTGGTGGGCACCACATGCTTGACTCTTTAGGACTTGCCACCAGTTTTGACACTTTCTACTTCTCTCCTGGGTATGGTCCTAACCTTGGCAGTAATCAGATTCCATTTTGTTTGTACTGCTGAAACTTTGAACTGTGGACAGCAGAGTTTGGAGAGGCACTAAGTTTGGCTGTGGTACCAGCCACTCAAACCTCAGTCACAGCAAAATGGAATGTAGTGACTAAAGCTCACAGAGCAGTGTCATGGAGTAGAGGAGAGGTTGTTTAGCAGTGGCTGTGGGTAGCTCAATGCTGCAGGACTAACAAATCTTTAGGAATATGCTGCTTTATAAACTTGTGATTTTACAATGTCTTTTAGTTGCTCTCATCACTCTCACTTCAAAGAGATTCATGGATTTGTCCTCACAAGCTTCCAGTGAAGGTTGTGAGATATCCTTCTGTCCCTGTTTAGCAGTTGCATCAGGAGAAGGATTTTGTGATGGAGAGATTTACCTGAGGTCAAAAAATCCATTGAAGCCAAGGCCAGAGATAGAACTTGACTTTTTTGCACCCTTTTGGAATGGTTCCTTACAGCTACCCTCTGTAGCATTAGTTCTCAAGGCTGTAAGACCTTATGTATTTAAGCTTTGCACTGAAATGTTCCTTAAAGAAGAAAATTGTGGCTAATAACTGAAGTGTCTTTTCATCAAGACATGCAGGGCTGAAGACATGGAAGTACTGCAAACAACAGCTGCCCAGAATTTTTGCAAATATAAGTACTTATTTAATAAACACTGAGTAAAGTATGTCCTCATCACAGACATAGGTTTCTAATTTCAGAGTTCAAGTGTTTATTTCTTTTGGACCAGACTGTAGGAATATTATGGCCAAAACTGTCCTTTTCTCAAGGTGGGGACTGAAATGCTTATGAGCAGTATGAAATTACCTGGTGATGGGTTCAGAGGGCAAGGAAAACCTTTCCATTTTTAATGGTTCCTGTTTCTGTGAGTGCTTCCTTCTGTTTCAGTACAGAATAACCAAGAACAGTCCTTAGCTATTGGTACTCCAGTTTCTCCATTCTTAAAGCAGAAATGAGAGAGAACTCTCAGAATCTCTTAAAAATGTGTTGTGGAAGTTAGATATTTACTCCTGTCTATTTTTTAATGCCCCTTACTAAATTTAGAAAGTTGGCTGAAACTTCTGAGAAAATAAGCATTTGCATGTGAGTCCTGTCCTAAACAAAAGTGGAGAATAGTGCACTTATTTCTTAGTTTAAAAATATATATTTTTTTAAATCAGTACTTATTTTTTTTTTATATCAGCTTGAAAATGAGAAATTAAGAAATCTTGCTCTTTATTCAGTTGGGTGATATGGAAACCCAATACAGCACAATTAGGCTCAGCTCTCAGCTTTGTGCATCTTTTGGTTTCTCTCTTAACACCCGTAGGTGTCATTTCCCCATGTATGAAATCAGAAAAAGAAGAATAACTTATCCTTTTCCTTCTTGATGTATTTTATCAGTAAGCTCCTGTGGTCAAAAATTTGTACTTAATGCAGATATGGTCTGTAAGTAGGAAAATAATAGAGCTGAACCCCCAAATGGACATTTACAACCAGGAGATTTACCTTAGTCTATTAAATAATTAATTTGCTTATATAATTCAAGTGTAAGTCAATGGGAGGAAAAGTCTGTGGATGATGAAACAAGCTGTAGCTAACAGTTTTTGGGTATATATGTATGTATATATGTATAACAGTCTTTCCCAATCTGGTAGCACCACATTTCTCCCAGTTCAAGATGGCAAGCCTGACCTAGGCATAATATTTTGAAGATGAAAAGTAGGCTGAGTGAGCCAGCAATGAATGTGGGATTAATATGGAGCAGCCTGGTGATACTCGGAACTGGTTTTAAGATTTCATCTGCTTTTTAATGTTCACGAAGTCAAGCCGCTCTAGTGGTAATCAGGAGTTATAGAGCAAGAACATGTCATATCTGTCTGGAAAATTAAGGCCAGATTGCATTTTGTGACCACAACAAGTTCTTTTCTAGTCACTAAAGAATGTTTCTCCGTAGGGCTTCAGTGTTGATGGGCCCCAGCTATTCTTCAGGGATGATGGGGGCGCAATGTGTTTCATGGCAAAAGGTTCTGAGTGCAATGATTTCCTACTGACACTCCATTTGCCTCTTGCCACACTGTGACTTATGCAGGGATTTCCGCTCATCAGTCCTGGTTCATTTCACATCCATCTCTGGATGGAGGGGGGAAGAATCCCTCTGACAGGTTGATTTCAAATTGCTTCCACGGCCTAAGCTGATACCCAGTTTCAGAAGTGATTTATACAGTAGCTTGGTGGCAGCTTGTTTATAATGCAATATAGTCTAAAATTATTTTGCTTGCATCTTAAAGGGTGCATTCATCCATCAACCCACTCATAGTCAGTCTCCTGGCCCCTCCAAGTGCATCTGGAAGCTGTCTTTGCTGTTAGCTTTCCCTTGTTCACACATGTTTGTTAAAATAATGAATTAGAACTAGTTAGAATGCCAGATTTTCAGCTGGTGTAACTCTGAAGAAGTTCATGCAGTGGCATAGAGAAGGACCTGAATCCTTCTGGAATTGTACATCACTTGCTGGGAAAATCACTCAAATCATGTTTTGTAAAGTATTTTAGAGTATCAAGGTGCCTCACCTTGGTACTAATTCCTCAGATGTGCTCACAGTGAGAGAGACAGGTAGGTATCTAGACAGGAAGGACCTGGCTGTCAGAAGTATTAAAACTTCTGCAAAGTCCCCTGAATGTTAAACACTTGAGGCTGTACTATGTCTCTATGCATTTTTACAGATTTATTACTTTCTTCATTAAAAAAAAACAAAAACAAAATCATAAAGACTGACACATCACACCTGAACATCAAGATTGTAAAGGTATTTCAAAACAAACCAATTTAGCACATGGCTATTCCACAAAGATTACTGCTTAATGCAGTTCTTGTTTGCCATTGCTTAAGAGTCAGCCTTACAAATTCAGAGCTTTGAAGTAATTCATGGGCATTTTCAAACTGAGTTGCTTCTAGGAGGGCATTATCATGCATGAACATCATCCAAGCACCAAATGACTTAGAGTTTAAAGAAAATGGGCAAAGGAGATAGATAAAAAAAGATATAAATTCTCACTGTAAGAGTTTGCTGTTCCTCTTCCTGTAGCTGACCACCAACTACAAAGAACAGCTACACGGAACACGAACTGGAAGCTGTGCTTTCCCCCATCAAACTACACTCAGCATTTCTGTGGGACACCTGCCCTGCAAATGCTCATCTCAGCTGGGATGGGATGTGATGGGCTTTCTCTTACCATCACCAAGATCTGTATGTGGCTCCAAGCACAAAATACCACTAAGTCCCATAACCCTCATGGAGTATATGACACCAACTGGAAACTGGCTCAACTCTTTTGACTCTGCAGGACAAAAATGCTGCTCTAGCCTTTTCACTGCTCACACTGAAACTCCACATTTAAACTGATTCCTTCAGTTAGAAATGTGGTGGTCAAAAGGAGAGAGGGTGCTTGGACAGTGGGAGATGAGTGGCGAGGGGGAAGGAAAGAAAGTGGTATTTCAGTAGGAGGAAATACGGGTTAAAGCAAATTTTTTTCTGAGACTTGAGAGATGTTCAAGCCCTGTGGTGAAACAGGAGCTAATTTTCTTTGCCAGGCTCTAGCAAGGGCAAAATTACATTTTTTAACTGTATAAAGAAGAAAGTTACTTTCCACGCTCACGCATCAAGGGTTTGGAGCTTCTGTAAGTGCAGGAGCTTTGCCTCTCTCAGAGAGCTCATTGTGCACTCAGAGCTCCCCAGCTGTCACACTGTGCCTCCCTCTGTTTTTCCCTCAGCAGGAAAAATCCGGGGAAGATCCTTGTTTGCCGTTTGGAGGAGGCTGAGACCTCCAGCAGTTTGTAAAAAAACCCTGTGCAGACCCTTTCTGAGCAGGAGAGGAGGTCAGTGTTATGGTTCAGAGGGTTGCTATTTCTTTCTGAGGGATGCTGCTCTGCTTATTTTGAAAGTGGATGGAATTTTATTTTTCTTTTATCTTTCTCATCATTAGTAGGAAGGTGCCCATTGACACTTATAGAAACTAGTTTAATTGGTTCTTACTGACTAGGTAGATAATGCTGTCTGGTGTGTCTGGATGTCTTTACCCAAATAAACTCAGGTCTAGCAGAGTGTGGGTGCCCTCATACTTCCTCACTTCAGTGTTTCTGTATATAAGCTTATTAACTCCTTGAAATTGTCGGTGTTCTCTGAAGTGTTTAACCCCAGAGACCTGTTGTAACTTCCCACAGAGTAAACATGGAACTGGAAAAGGAAAAAAAAAACATGGAAAAAAAGGAAGAGCATCTCTCCCCCAGCAAAACAAGATAGCCAGGGAAAGTCAGGAACTCAAATTCAGATGGCTAAAGCTCAGAGTCAGGACCATGTGTGGGAAAACACATGAAATACCCCAATTGCCTTGACAAAACACAGCCGGAATTGCAGTAAAAATTAAGTCTTTTTCTCCTTTGTGGATGCCTGAAAGGGCCATTTCAACTGCAGATGTCTTTTCAGTCTCCATAACTCATCCTGTCCTTGGTCCCTCTGTAGATACAGCTGGGAGAAAGCCGTGCTCGTTCTAGTCCCAGGGTAGAAAGGGCAGTTGTTACTGTGGATGATGTCTACAATAAGACTTTCACAATTATCCCTACCTTCATATCTTTGCTTGTCCATAAATAACTTGCTTGAAAAATCATTTGTAATTATTCTGCTCCTGGCTGTGAGTGCTATAATTGTTAATCAATCTTCATTTTTATGTGGTGATCTGTACTTGCTTCCTGGTTAATATTCTTAAATTGATATTATGTGTTTTTTTGTAATTATTAATAACAATATTGTTATTTGAACATGATGATTACAATCAGAGGTAAATGCAATTTCCCAAGGGAAAATTATTAAGCTAAAAATACCAGCTTCATCAATTTCTATAATTTATGGGGACATCTTTGAAATTAATTCAGAAAGCAATACCTCAAATTAAAATATAGAACTTATATTCCAGGATTTTGCCAAGCACAAACCTCCTCTTATTTCACAAAATCTGGAGATAGAATTCAGTGAGCTGTTTGAAGAACAGTGTATGGGTCATACTTTGGATCACTTTTGCTAAGTGAATCAAGTTCCTTCTTGAACAAAGTATGCTTCTAAAAGAAGACAACTGTCAGTAAAGAGCAGAAAACATGGGTCCATGCAGCTTGTGCTCCACCTTCTCTCAATTTATTTACCACATTCTAGACCACCTCTGCAACACTCTGCATCATGCAGTGACATCTGGTGTCTGGACTACATACTGCAAATAAACATACAGTTAAAGTCCTTGCCTGGGACATCAGACAAAGATCAGAAAAATACTCCAGTTTGCATCAAATATACTGTGAAAATGGAAAAATGCTAACAGATCAATGCTCTAAATTAAGGTTGGCTCCTAATCTTTAAGAGTTTGTGGAAAATACCTCTGACCGGAGGCAGAGACTGTTTCAGTCTCTAAGACTGATTCAACTCTAATTCTCAGGGAAGCCAATGCTTCCCGTTTTCTGGGTCAACATTTCAGGACCTTTGGCCAGCCCATACTTGGGTAAGTCTTTAAAAGGCATTTTGAAGATTCCTTCTATGTTGAGGAAGAAAATGTGTCTGAAGAGGAAAGGGGAGTGGTAATACATGCTTCTTGATTCCATTTAAATATTTAGAAACTAGCAAAGACATCCGACTGTTCTTAATATTATTGAGTAGTTCTACTGCAGTGTTAAACAGAGACGATGACCCACTTGGGACCTATTGCAGAAACAGCTATACAAGCAGAGTATGCAGCTTTAGACTTTCTCAAAGGAGTTTGGAATCAAAATGATAAAACTTAATTGGTAGACAAAGTAAATCAACAGTAGAACACAGAGCATAGAATTAATTCTGCACCACAGAGCTGCAGCAGGTAAATGGAAAGGACAGGCAGATTTATTTTATTGGGAATGTCAGCATTTGTATGAAAGGAGTAAAGTTTACATGACATATACTGGCAATCACATGTGGAAAGTTCTTAGATGTACCAGATTTATAATGTCTTTCATAATTCCCAGGCTCTGAATTGCTAGTTGGGCCCATTCTAGAGATGTGATTCCCTGGAAGATCATCTTTCCCTTCCTTTCCTTCTAGCTCCACATGTGTGTTTAATATTTTATAACAATTGACAGAGAACAAGTTTAATATTTCCCTCTGACACCAGCAGAATATTACATTTTCATTAAATGTGTCAATTAGTCGATTCTTTGCTTCATCAATATGCATATGTCACCAGAGGCATTCATTAAGCCAGGCCAAAACACAATGAGGACAGTAACTGTCTAGAGAGAGTCTTTCAGCCTTGCAGCTGTTTGGGTTTTTTTCAACTCCCCTGTAGGAAGCTTAGGCAACATATTAGAGAAATTGGTTAATTAAAACATAATTCCCAGATACACAATGATAGATACTCAGGCTTGCTGTGTTACTTCTGCTTGTTGCCTTCATAAATCACTGAAATTTAGAGATTGTTTTCCTCAGCATGTGGGGAGGTGAAATGATTTTTTGGTAGGGGATTTTTTTGAGAAATATTGCAGCAGAAGGCAACTTGCTTTCTTCAAATCCCAGTAACTTCTGTTTCCAGACACTGAACCAGCCTAAAAGAAGTGCTGAATCCCATTTGGTCTTGTGAATGGAGGTAATTGGTTGGCCAGGGGGTTAAGTTTAATTTATTGATCAACTGTCCATATGTGTGATGCAACTACTAACACTCACAAAGACTCTCCTATCTTTGGTCAGGAGAGGGTTGTCTGGCTTTGTTCACTTACTTTTCATTCAGAAATCTCTCTTAAGAATCCTCAGAATGTACAAGTAGTTACTTATATGGCACTTCAGACACTTAAATAACTGTCATGCTCAATCTATCCTCTCCAAAGACCCCCAGAACAAATGGGTAAATATCATGACTGCCAATTGTTTTACAGATGAGAGAACTGAAGGCTTAGAATGTAAAACAAGGATGGTAAAAATGTCTACCTGAGAGACATGAGAGATGTCTAAGCCTGAGAGAGAGGTAGCATCTCATTTTTCTTGCTAAAAAGTAAAATGTCCAAAAATTAATTTTAAAATGTTCACAGTGACTATAATTATTAGCCAGTTCCTAAAAGGTGTTTGGGTTTTGTGGTGGTTGTTTTTGTTTGTTTGTTTGTTTTTTTATGGTTAGGGGTGGTGGTGGTGGTGTTTGTTTGTTTGAGTTTCTTGATTTTGGTTGGGGTTTTTGTTTGTTTGTTTGTTTTTTGGTTTTTATATTTAAGCCAAAAATAATGTTTTCTTTTAGGAATTGATTATTTTCTTACAGGAAGAAAGGAAAACAGTTACAAGTAGTCTGAAAACAAAATGCCATATCCCAATTTTCATCAAAAAGAACATTTTTGTTCATTCTGGCACAGGACCATGTCATTTCATTTAGATTTTGTTAAGGAAAAAAAACAGAACACAATGAAACCTGTCTTATATATTTATAACTCAACACCAGTGGGCCTCTGAAACATGATTTCATTATTTTTCGGCTTCTAACAACTCATGTTCCATCTATAGAGCTGCTTGAATGACAGGTTCAATGTTTGCTGCTCACAATTAAAACAACAGGCAGTTTTCTTTCTATTGAGAAGTTGTTCTTGCATCAGATTAATGCTTTCCTGATTTTTCCCATTCTGAAATTCAGATGTGTGTATATTACTTCCAACTCTGTCCTGTCCAGGTAAGAGTTTATAGAGCCGGGTAGTTTTAAGTTCCTTCCTCTTTGCTCGCTGATCCAATAATTGCGAGCCACGTCTTTTCAGTGTCATGTCCTCCGCAACATCGCTCCTGTCCAGGTGTGCAGCCAGGTTTGTAATTTATAGATAAAGGTGTTCAGCGGAAAGTTAATATCTGTGAAGGAGTCACCAGACAGCTATTCATCTTGGCACCAACCAAGCACGCAATTGGGCCTGGCTGGGCCAGCAACTTGACACTTTATAGATACTACTTAAATTACCTGTCTAGTCCTCTTTTTCTTCCGGCTCAGAAAGCAGTAAGGACTTATATTAATTGCATGACCAGAAGCCTTAATAGTCTTCGGTACACCTGCCTGGATTTTATGTTCATTGTCTTTCCTCTGTGGGCTTCAGATCCGTTCTTGGGTATTGACCTAAAAAAACCCATTGCTCCATCTTCCCTCACACCTTTGATTCTGCAAGAAAGTGACTGCATCTTCCCTGTGTAAGGTTAGTACAAAAGTATTGTATTTCCAACATGCCAATCAAGTTTCACAGATTAATGAGGCACCATGTGAAGAACTATGCTTTTTTGCTGTAAGTCTTCTACTGTCTTAATTTCATGCTTCCCAGTGCTTGTACTGGAAAAAAGTGAACATCTGATCATTAGTTCCCCTTCCCATGTAATTTCTGATTTTATGGGGCCTCTACTTTGTGATCTCTGTGCATGTAAGTATGTATGAGTGATCTATGCCTTGCAAACTGAAGAATCATAGTCTGCTTAGTGGCTCCTTATTACAAGAACTCTACCTTTCTAAGTTCCCCACCTTTCATTTCTATCTCTCAGACTGTGTGCAAGTTGACTGATTAAGAAAATAGTATTGATTCTCTGTGTTCACACAGTGACACATAATAGACAGTCCATCCCATGGGTGTATATCTTGTACCACAAAACACCCTTTTAACTGTTAGCATAAATAATCAAAGCCCACAGAAACTGCAGCCTGCTGAAGGAATAGCACAAGAGCCACTGAAATACATTAATTACTGTGCTATTTTACTGATCTTATTCCTGACAGTAGTTTTTTGCCTGGGAATTACCAGACGTGTGGCCGTGGCAGGGAGCTGTGCTGATTCTCTGCTAGCCTTATTAATCTACAATGATTTTGGAGATGTGGGGTTTTTTAATGTTTGTTTTCACATTCTTTTTTTATTTTTCCATTCTGCAAAATGATAGATGTAGAACTAATCCCATAGACTGATGGATGCTGGAACAATGGAGTGAGAGTCGTTCACTTTGACAGAGTTATTCTCAGCTGCTATTTTCCTGAACTCATACTTTGAACCCATCAATTACAAAATGCTTTGCTTAGGGAGCCCAGAGGCAGTACTGTGAGTCCATACACTCAAGCAATGCAGTTGTAAGTTGAAGTTGTAAGATGAGAAAAGTGGTCCACAGGTGACCAGTGGCTTTATATGGTCTGCAGTTACAACAACTTTTCAGCAACCAAGAAAATAATGCTCATTCACAAGGCTAACCCTTTGTAAAAAACTCATAAAAATGAGATTGTCATGTTGAGATTGCTGGTGGACAGGAAACCTTTTTTGCCCAGACCTACCATGTAAAGATCAGTGCTGACTGTCATTTATTCTTTTCTTGCATTTAGGGATCATTTTTCTCTTCTTTATAGGTTCTTCTTATTTGTCAGAAGTATTAATCAAGAGAGTTTTCATATTGCTTGGGTTTTATGTATACCACTTGCCTGCAGTTTGACAAAGAGATTAAATAAGGCCCATGGTTGGTAATCGTTGCTATAGGCTGAGTGGTTGGAGAATGGCCAATGTAGACCCTTCATCCTGAGTATGCACAGGTCTAGGGGAGGCACTATTGCATTACACCTTGATGTAAAGAGTTTCAGAAGACCAGTGAATGTCTTTCCAAAATGAAGAAAATTTAGCAAATAGCTCTGTTGGGGTTAGGCAATGTTTTCCATAACAGTGAAGAGCTTTATTTCCATGTTGTACAGCTAAACATTTGTAGTGCTTCATTCCAAAAAGGCAACTTTTTCATGTGCAAATTGACTGGAAAAAAAAAAAGGGAAAAAAGAAATAAAGAAGAAAAGAAAGAAAGAGAATGAATAAAAAGGTTAAATGAGAAGAAAAAAAGTTTGGCTGTGGATGAATCAAAACTGAGTGATCTGCCAAAGCATCTGATATCCAGTATCACATTTGGCCTTTGGCATGCCACCCACTGGGACTTCAGAAAGCTGAGACGCATTTCCAGATCTTCCTTATTCTCAAAAAGAAGTTTTAAAATTCTAGTAAGGATATTGGAAGGTCAGAAGAAATAGACCTTGAAAGGGCTGGATCTAGGTCTGGAATTCTGGAGGTGTCATAGCTTAATTCTGAAGATGGGACATGTGGAGTATTTTGGAAGATTGCCCCAGATTCATCAGCAGAAAAGCACTTAAAATGTTAATATGCTTGTGTTTTCTCCTTGTCAATGTGGTTTTGCTAAAACCAACAGCAAGGGGCGTGGATCTCCATCTGTAGTGTATAATAAGGGGGTGTTGTACATTGGACAAACAATATGATTTATATCTAAAAGGAGAGAGATGCCACAGATCCCTGTGCTCTCAGGGACTCTAATTTATTGCCTAATTAAACACTTGTTGCCAAATTGTCCATCCTGTCATTTTTAATTCCTGATCTAATATTCCAGACAACAGAACACTTAAGGAGGCTACCTTCTACAATTGAGGCTTAAATGAAGAAAGATGTTAATGTCGGTTTCCTAATCAAAGTCAATAGTCTATCAGGAGCAATTATTCTTTAACAGGTCTGTTCTTCTGGCACCCTGCAATGTGTGTAAATCTGCCTAAGCCTGTTGACACCTAATCCCCTCGCTGTAGAGGCAGAAGTTGAGGCCAGCTACTCAAAGCTGCACAAAACCCTTGGAAAGATGTCCAGGTGACAGGGAAAAAGAAAACGTGTTTTTATTTATCCTAAAACTAGATTTGTTCCTTTCAACAAGTCTTGTTGGGAATGAATGCCAAGGGGTCCCAAGGAATGGGAGATCCTAGGAGCAATCCTCCAGCTCTGAGGCATCCTGCAGGTACTTGGTCATGTCCATCAGCTCTATGCCAGCTCTTAGATACTTTGAGGTGTGTCATGTGACAACAGACACCTATCATGGTTGGCTCAAGCAGGCCCCATATCTCCACTCTTGTAATGTTTAGACACATAGCACACTTGCAGACCTTGGTGTTTAGACACCTGTTTTATAAGACTCCATGTGAACACCATTTAGACATTTGGGAAAAAATACTGTTCTCTCCATTGCTGTGGTACCCCCCTTTTCCCTTACCCTATAGCTCTCTTGACATTATAGGGCAAACATTTCAGATTAGTATGTTCTACTCTCTATTCTGAACAGTCCATGTATAGCTATCGCACAATGGAGCCTTGGCCTTAGCTGGCCTTACTGCAATAGAGATGGTTTTTCCCAATGCAGCCTTTGTTCTACCCTTTGTCTTCTCTGCTTTAGTGCAAGCACCTCCGTTTACAATGAGAAGCTTATGAAACAAGGCTTGACTTGTTTACCTTGGGGACAACAAGGTGCTATTGAATGAAAAATAGATTTTCACAGGGAATTAGTTTTACTTTTTCTCCTTTGCTAGGTCAATAAAAAAAAAAATAAATTCTTTCCCCTCAGCCCTGAGGAGCTCATCCAGCAGGATATATAGAGAAACCAACTCCAAGGACTTGCAGAGGAGTTAGCTGGAGATTTGTAGAGGGCGAGGTAAAAGAAGAAATGCCATGGGATTGGAGCTGTAGTAACCAGAGGAAGACACTGTGTGACTTTGCAGGGAGCTTTCTCTCCCTTTGGGCCAACTTGCCGTTCATTGCGGGTCCAGTAGCTGAGTATTGTTGTATGGATAGAAGAAGCATTTGATTGAGTTGCTGCCTGTGGGTCCAAACCAGCCTTCTTGTAAATGTGTTTCACAAGACATCTGTCAAGCTCAGGTGTTTCCTCCTCACTTCTGCGTGACTGTTGCTCCCAGGTGCAAGGAACACAGCGTTCCAGCCCTACCATGGATGGGTAGATGGATGCAAGACTTCTGTGGTGGTTTTGAGTTGTGCATCTTGCATCTGGCATCTTGCTGAAATCCTGTTTGTCTTTAAAGCTGTGGGTTTGGGGTTTTTTTGTGTTTCCACCTCCTGTGACCACACTGCATGTGGTTTTGAGGTAAGAATATTAGAGCAGTCATCTGCATCTGCATGGTGTCACATTGTGCCATGTACACAGACACGAAGATTTGCATGGGATAGCATTTATGTCCCCTAAGTTTAGAAGTCTGCAATGCATAAATGACATCTGACTGAGTTACATAGGTCCTGTTCTAGTTGTTGGGGAACCAGTTAAAATATGATGTTTGGTTAAGTTTACCAAAAAATGTGTCAATGTTAGGCTGAGGTCTGATGTTTCTGCTGTGTTGATTTGCTGTCTGACCTCTTCAGATTTTGATGGCAGCATTGCAGAGCACTGCATTTAATCAGCTCAGTCACACCTTTCATAATGAGCACACTTTGAGGTTTGCTTTACAAGACAATGGAGACATGAATTCATCTGGAACATCCAAATTCATTTTCCTGATACCTGACTAAACCCCCACAGAAGGGCTTTTCTTCTCTTTTTTGCCATCTTGTGCAAAGGCCAAGGAACACTGCTCCTGCTGTGAAGTCTCTGGAGGAAGTAGAAATCCTTTTAGTGCTCTGAGAAAAAAATTACCTTTCTTCAATTTTACCAACCCTTTATGGGCTAATTGTCCATTTTTTTTAACTTCGTCCTTCAGATGCAACAACTGGTAAAGAATGGCTAAATTGCCACTAGACTGAGATTTCTGGTTGTCTGTAGTACAGAGACAGGGAAAGTTGCATGCACCAGCTCCACTTGCTTATAAATGATCAATGTTGAGAATTGCACACTTTCCCTTGATGTTTTTATCTATATGATGTTCCTAGGACAGACACAACAGATAATGTTTTGCTCTGTTCCTCTCACCACTGAAATGAGACTCCACAGACTTACAAGGAACAGAATAATATGGATCTTAGTAAACAGACATAGTGCATGAAAGAACTGTGAAAACAAGAGTATTAGGACTTGTGAGGTATTCAGAAAAGGAAATTGACTAGAGTAAACCCCAAAGAAAGGAGGAGGAGACTAAATTAGGACTGTGGTGCAAAGATGACACAATATAGAGAAGAATAGAGTAATTATTTTAATTTATTTTCCTTTGAATTGTCCGGAGGAAATTCTTCTGTGCTAGCAGATTATTTTTGTTCAGGGCTACTATAAGAATTCATACAAGTTTTGACTATTAGAAAGTGATGTGAATAAAATAATGAAAAATATTAATAAGGTCTAGAGACAACAATGTAAAAGCAAGGAGGAAAACCTCAAGAAAATAATATGATGCTGGAGAAGTAAAACAAAAATATGGTATAAGTTTGCTGAAAGTGTAGAAAAGGGAATTTGAAGCAGTTGCCTTAGACCCGAACATGCACAGCTATCACATTTTTTAAAAAACATCCCTAGCTGATAGTTTTTCTAGGGAAAATCTGCTTCTCCGAACCATCCAGGAAACTTTCTCTCCCTTCTTCTTGAAGCACATCAAATTTTCCCCACCCCCACCAGAATTTATCCTTTAGGATTTTCTTTCCATTCTGTTGTTCCCCAACAGTTTGAATCCCTTGGCCTTCAAGATACACTGTAAAACTTAATTCCATCCAGACTTTGGGATGAATTTTTATAGATGTAAGAACGAGAGTTGCACATACTTTATGTGTTTTCAATAGGTACAGAGACAGTGTGACCATAGTACCACCTCCAGGAACTTAGCAAGACTTATGTTCAGGAGTAATTAGTGGATATCCAGGCTTAATAGCTCAGGTGCAGTGATGTGCTGACACAGCTTTGCTACTTGCAGTCTGGAGGTAATTGGCCATATCTTTCTCAGTGTCCTTTGAATCCCCAAGTTTAGACATCTTTGCTTTGAAAATTATTGCACAGTAAAGATCTCTTTTTTTTTTTTTTTTTTTTTGGTAGGAAACATGAGGGTGTAAGAAGTATCAGACTGGATTTAAAGTAATGCTGGTTTTGTGCTATGCCCTGTCTCTCATATTAGAAAGTATAAGAAGCAGAATACAGATTTCCTTATAGTTCCTGAACTAGGGGGTGGTCTCATGTATGCTCTTGATTCATGGACATTAAGGATGATGGTTTTCATGCAGTAATTGGAGACTCCTGGTGTAACTTCCAGAACACTGCAAAGGTAACAAAGAAGCATAACTATTGTTTGCAAAAACACATAAAAGAACCCGTGATCTCTGCTGATAATGTTAGGTGAAAGAATCTGTATACTGCAAGAGGTCTGAAAGAACCTGACCTGGTATTCTTCCCCCTAACTGAAAAGTGTCACTCTGTGATTCTCCACTCAACAACTGGCTGGACTCAGAGAGTCTAAAAGATGGAGGAAGACTGGGGAGAGCAGCCCATGCCACAATGTGAGGGCAGGGTCATAAATGGCTGGAAGAAAGCAGCAGAAAAGAGCAAAGGAAGCAAGAACATTCTCAGAGTATGAAAGAAATTTGAAAGTTGTGTAGCATGATGCTAGTGCTGTGGTTTAGTGGTGGACTTCACAGCATCAGGTTTACAGTTGAACTCAATGATCTTAAGGGTCTTTCACAACCCAAATGATTCTATGATGCTACAGAGAGAAGCAGTTGGAATTCAGCTGCTCGGCAGTTCATCTTCAGTGCATGGGTGTCCTGTCCACAGTTGGGCATCATTCCCCAAGGTGCCTTGGGTAGCTGAAGCTCGTCTCTCCCTCTGACTCATGCTCATTCCCCACCTGAGGAAGAGCCACAGGGTTAAGCTCATGGCTTCTCTGCTGGCCTCAGATCTAATACCTAAATTCATTAAGGAAATCCCAGGAGAATGCCCAAGAGTGTCAGTCCAGGGATGGAAATTAATGTTTCCATAGCTAAAACTTTAGAGCATGAACTAAAGAACTAAAATTTGGTAGCTGGACATTTAAAAATCCTGTCTCTAAGATGTGGCTGGGAAAATTCTTTCATGTGTACCTACAAGCGGGTGCTCTATGTAGGCAGGAGGAGTAGAACTGAAGGCTATAAAGCTGGACTGGGTTTGGCTCTGGATTTCTCAGCTTTAGCAAATTCTTCTTTTACACTTGTGAGCAGTGTTAGAAGAAGGCCCTGGTTCAAGAAATGGTCTCTTCATCAGTATCTTATGGAAAGAAAGCAAGTTTTGTAGCAAAGTCATGCCATGTCTGTGGATTCATAGGAAATCTTCACTTTACTCAAAAGCCACATTTTGGGAAAGCACCAGCTTGTTTCCCAGCAGCACTGACGGGGTGCGAGCAGACATTTGAACCTAGTCTGACAAGTGGAGGAGAGCAGCTTTTCAGCCCCAAACCCCATTCCTCTGCAATTACTGACATGACAGCTCTGTGATTATTGAGATGATGGCTAAAACCCATTATGCCATGAAAATGCCACTCATCACGCTCTACCAACTTCAATTTTGTGCCTTGTTCTCAGAGGCACGATGTACCAGGGTGCATCTCTGTTGTGAAGAGCAAACAGTGCCATTACCTCCTGGGTAACAATGAGAAGAAAACGAATAGAGGCTGAAATATGAAGTGCTATTATAGGAAATTGGTTCACTATTAGCCTGTATTTGCTAGTGCAGTTACAGAGCTCAGCTCTGTATAAAAACACACACATAAGAAAAGAAAACCAGAAACACAGTTTGTGGCTCAAATTTCAGATGCACACGGGCAGCCTTTAGTACTTGTGTAATTGTCAGGGGAGTCCCTGTGGACCTCCAGCTTTGGACTTCCTTAGCAATAACTTGCCTGATCTGGAGGCAGTGGGTTGACTTTGATTTATGTGACTCTGGTTGACTTTGTGAAATAAACATTTTGTCTGCAGAGCTGAAAAGAAGCTACCTGTTTCCATCAGAAGTTTTTTGGGGACAAAAGGTATTTCTCAGTGTGTACCTAGCACAATAAGCATTGATCTCAGATGGAGTCTTCCTTTAATACAGTAATTAATGAAACAGTAATGATATTTCCTTTGTGCTAAGATCCATGAGCAGGTTTCCGTGGTAACAGTCCATGCACAGGCTTCTTGCCTGTAGCAAATGTGAAGTTATTTGGATCATTTAAATCATTCCAAAGAAAGAGGACTGGTGTAACTCGAATTAGCTCAGATTTACTGCAAGGCAAAAGTACACACAAGGGCAGTTACCTCAGGTCTGCTGATGCACAGAAACTTTTCACCCTGCATTAACTCACTCATGTGTTTGAACCCTCCAAGCTACCACAGGAGCTTTTATTTCAGAAATGTATGTATTTTCACTATATTTATTTTTATTTCTCTCTAGCCATTTTCTGTCAACAGAATCCACTCTCACTTTATACTAGGATTGCAGTCTGCATCAGATCTTCATCTTTATACTCCTGAGAGGGTAGAAGAAGATATTCTTGCCTGACTTCTTCAGCAGCTATAATGAATGAGAAGACAAACCCGAGGCTGGCTAAGAGACAGAATAAGCAGCAGGAGGAACTCCCTGCCATTTCATCATCTTTTTGCTTTTCTGGGAACTGAGGTCTCCCCTAGAAATAAAATCATATTGGCTCCAGATTGCTGGAATGGAACAGGTCACCTGGGTCCTAGGTTCTAAAGCATGCTGGGTATAGGAAGAATCAGGAAATTAAGTAGGTTTGGTTTTTTTTTTTAATTTGAGTGTGTGGAGGGAGAAGGAAAATGGCCAAATAATTTGATATTAACAGGTGACAAAAGGGTGGAATAGGAGATCTGCTCATTTTTGTTGGCCTACTATAAGGTTAAAGAAGGACAAAGGACATGGGATTGAATGCAGCATGGTCCTTTTTGACTGCTGATTCCCGTTGTCTCTTCTGCCAAAAGAGATGTTCCTTGGGAGCAGATGGTGAGGCAGTTCTAAAAGAGAAAGGGGAGAATTATTCTAGACCAAAGCTTTTTATAATTTATTTGCTGTATCAGTGAGTTCTTTCATAGCCAAAGAGAGGCAAAGAATCAAATGGCTCTGGAGAAAAAGGAAAAGTATTAATTATAATGAAGATCTTTTAGGCATGTTCTTTCTAATGCAAGAGAAAGTGCCTCAGCAGATCGAGAGACAGACAATATCAATAATCACTTTATTTCCTCTCCAGTGGGAAATTCTGAATACATCACAGTGAACTCATCTTAAAAAAAAAGTTTCACTACCAATTTTTAAGGAAAAAATCCATCTGAGCAAATATATTCTTCCACTATGTTTTTTTTTCTTGTATCATAATCTAGAACTGTTGCTTGGCTCTATGTATAAGGCCTGTAGGGACCTGATACTTTGAGCAAATCTGTACTGCATGGATGTGAAACATACTGAACTAATTGGGACACCAACAAAATTAATGATCAGGCCTGGTCTGGGATGGAATATTAAGCTTGGATAATCAAATATTACCAGTTGGTATCTAAAATGAAAAGAGGTTTAACACCTTGGTGACTAGGTGGAAGAAGGCTCTTGGCCTCTGTGAAATGTAAGGAGATCTGCAGCTAAGTGTTGATTTGAAAGCCAGACTTAGTAGAGACCAGTGGCATTTGAGAGTATCAGTTGGTTTCTAATCTGTGAACCATTGATGTCTTATGCTACTGCTGTTCCAATGTTTTAGCTCAGATGACTCCTAGAGACAAGACATTGGGCTAGAAGAACCATGGAACCAAACTGTTAGATTCATTCTCCGCCCACTAAATTTAGGCCTGGAAAAGTCCACATGGCAGAGTCCCCAAAGAAAAGAGGAAGCCGAGTTATTCAAAAGCTCCTGCATTATTTGTTTTTCAGGTCTAAAAATACTTTTTGTATAAGAGACTTCAAACTGCTTTTTGTCCTAAACACACAAATGGAAATCTCACTGCACTGCACACATTATTTCACTAAAATAAATATTGTTGCCTTTAATATTTAAAGAGATTTTTGAAGCAGTCACAGATGAAAAATACAAGCTAGCAAAAACAGTCCGTGTCTCGGAGCCCTACAGAGGCGTATTTCAACTCTCCTGCTTTAATTTCTTTAGCTCTCAAGGAATTCCAAGGTCTCTGAAATGGCATGCTGGGCAGGGAAAACAGAACTGTTGTCCCCAGGGCATCTGTGACTCTTTATTATTCATGATCATAGGATTTTTTGCTCAGTATAGGCCGAAGAACTGCTTCATGTACTCCTCAAAGCTGTTGATCTAGCAAATACACAAAACCCCTGTATCCCAGCCACCAGCAGGCACTGTGTATTCTTTCAGGTAGGACAGGGGACATGGGATTTCCTTTAGTCTGTGCCACCAGAGCAGAATTCAGCAGTTGTTGAAGTTAACAGGAACTTTATTGTTGGCTTTATGGGATAAAGACAATTAGCACGAACAAAGAGACTCTTCTCCTTCACATAGACGGATTTCAGATGAGTTTTATTGTCTTAACCCCATCCCAGAGCTGTGTGGCTCATCCTGCTAGACCTGTAACAACTGAGCTTGTCCCTCCATGATGCTGAGGAGACAGACAGGGTGCTATGCAGTAAACAGCAAACCTGTTCTCCAAACACCTCTTCCCTCCAGGCGGGTTCCCTGGGACACTCAAACTTTACCTGTGTCAAATTATACAGCTGGATGACAAACGTAGAAATTTGTGGGGGAAACATGTGGGTGGATTCTCAAGCAGAGTGATACTGAATGTATCTGGTCACGGTTGCTGGGACCGGAATTGCTAGCAAAAAAACATCCACCAGTTCTCTGTTGTTTACCCCTAATTCATTTGCCATTGCAAATAGCAAAGGGAGGGAGAGATATTCCATTGCTGATTTACTCGTTGATGACTCTGAGGAAGGGTGTAGAGCACAAGTCTCGTGAGGAGCAGCTGAGGGAGCTGGGGTTGTTCAGCCTGGAGAAAAGGAGGCTGAGGGGAGATCATATCTCTCTAGAACTACCTGAAATGAGGTTGTAGAGAGGTCAGGGTCAACCTCTTCTCCCAAGTAACAAGCAATAAGACAAGAGGAAATGTCCTCAAGTTGTGCCAAGGGAGGTTTATGATGGGTATTAGGGTAAATTTCTTCACTAAAAGGGTTGTCAAGTTTTGGAACAGTCTATCCAGGAAGTGCTGGAGTTGCCATCCCTGGAGGAATTTAAAATACACAGGGATGTGGTGCTGAGGGATGTGCCTACTTGGCAGTACTTGGTTAGTGGTAACTTGGCAGTGCGAGGCTAAGAGTTGGACTCAATGTCCTTAAAGATCTTTTCCAACCTAAGTGGTTCTAATATTCTATGATTCTGAACAGGTGAACTATGAGAGCTTCTGCCGTCAGAAAACATATCTATTACTTAAGAGATTTGTAAAATTAGGAGCACCTAAATGGCTTAAATGCATGGATGCCTACACACGTCTGCACATGTGCTTGGACCTTTTTTGAATTTTGCATTTCTGGATTAATATTCTGAGATCTGATTTTGCTGCTCGAGTTATCCCAAGGCAACGTGGGAGTCATACCGTGATGAATCAGATCCTTTCAGTGCACAACATGCACAGGTAAATGTAATGCAGGCAGCACAGCCAGTGAACTTAGGGCTGGATTGCAATGTCCATTTCAAGCGAAATTGAAATGATTTTGCTTCCTCAGTCTGTTTCCCAATTATTACATTTCATTGTAACAGTGATGATGCACATTTGCCACATCTGGCACCGTGGTCCTTCCCAAGGATTATTTCGTACTGCCTTCTCCCACTTAACTGGAACATTTTCATTCCGTTGAGCAGAAGAAGGATTTTTGAAAAAGGCTGCTTTATTTTCTATGAACTTACACTCTCACAGAGTCTTATGTTACAAGCAGTCAGATAAAAGAGTATTGAAAGGATTCTGGCAAGGTTATTTATTCCAGATGCCTGTCTTAGGGCAGGAGAGACTATGGACCATTTAATTATTCCTTTATGGAAATTTCTCAGAGTTTCATCAGATGGGGCCAGTAGAGCCAAGCACACGCTGAAGAAAACATTCCAGTGAGATTTTAACTGAGAAACTCTTCTTCTTCCTCAACTCCTTGTAGACGCTTCATGCTGCCTGGAGATCACACATACCCAGGACCCTCCTTGGGCACTGCGCCCAGCAGGCAGAGTGCTGGCGTCATCACTGGACTGTCCTGCTGCCTGAAAAAGGACAGTTGCATCCAAACTGCCTGTTGGGAACAGCCCCTGTCTTGTACCAGTGCTTCAACTTTGTGCAGAAATTGTGGAGGGAAGAGTTAGCTACTCCAAGCTGCAACAGAGCCAGGGACTGCTGTAGTGGTTTAGCAGAATAGATAATTAAGTTTGACTCTTTAACTCTGTTTCTGCCACTGTTTATTGCTAGTATAGGTCCAACTTTGGTGTTTTCCCTCAGTAGAGGTTGAGCAGTCTGATCTTGCTCTGCACATCATCACTATAAACAGTGCTCTTGTTAAGTCAGTGTAGGGCTAAGAAGTAGGTTTGGTGACATGTCAGCTAATTTAAATTGCAAAATGTTAGTTTTATTTCCAGTTTTGATCACTTTTCACTGATGTGAGTTTGCTGTGGAACAAAGGAGCAGTGTTCACTACAGAGCACTGCTCGGAAGGGAATTCTGTGGGTTGAAATGGATGTTATTTCTTGGGGCAGATGTGGCTGCCTCTGCCCTGTACAATGATGCAACACAGGGTCTGAGCTGGTTGCATCGCAAGGGAATATCTGACATTGACCCAGGCTCTTTGTGGACAGGAATGTCCAGGCTATATCCCTCGTGCTGCTGCAGCAGCCGCCAAGCACTGACATGCAGTGTGCATACTGAAAGCACTTCTCGGTGCTTGCTCTATTACTATTTATAGAGCAGGCACATCCCTGTCTTCTTGCCGTTCTTCTGCTGCCACGAAATGATGCCAGAGAGGGACTCAGCTGGTTATTAAGAATCTACTTCCCAGCTTTTCTTTCCCAGTCTTTGCCTTTCCTGCTGGGGGGAGGGCGGGNGCAATTAAATCTTGGCCATCTCTCTACCGGCCTCTTGGTGGTAGTCTTAACACAGCATATTCACCACCATCACTTTAACTGGAGGCATCAATATCCACCCTGCTCTAGGAGAAGCAGCGTTTTTAAGTAGCTACTAAATATATACAAAGTTTATGGACACAAAGCAAGATTTTTAATGGATTTGCCAGAAATACAGAAGTATTGCTGATCCGTGCTGACCCACTTCAGGGCTTCACCTGTTGGGCAAAGCCCAGCGCCGAGATCTGTCAGATATCCCTGAAGCACAGATGTTGAGATCCAGTCCGTACAATGAGGCAACGATGGCAAAAAGAATAGGGAGGTTGTCATTTGCATACTTAGCAGTTTGTTTAGTGCCAAGTGAAAATAAACAAATAAATAAATAAAAAGAGGGTTTTGCCACACTGCTGCCAGGAACATTCTCTGGTGCATACGGTGGCAGGTTTAATTCAGTGTCTCCTCTTTAATGGAGATCTGAATGGCCAAGGAACAGTCTAACGGTGCAGAGGAAACACCGTGTGGGGCCTAAGTTACTCAGGGTGCATGAGAGTTGCTAGAGTCTTCCTGCAAACATCCATCCTGTGTGCTGAAGCAGGGCTAAGGCTTATGAACATGTTTAGAAAATCCCCAAGAAGCATCTAGATCAGGGTGAAAATAAAGATGGTTTCAACTGGTTGTTAGAGTCAAAGTCTATGCATAGGATCTGATCTTGTGTTCAGAACAACTTAAAACAACTGCCCCAAGCTCAGCTCTTGATCACCAAGAAGCCAATAGCAGCTAAAACTGACTTCAAAGTTTGGATTGGAATAAGTAGGATTTTGCATTGCAAGTTACTTGAACTCACTTAATCTTCCCACTGTGGACCAACCATGAGCATGGATTGGCTTGCAGTTCTCTTTGGTGGCTACCTTGGCTACTCAAACTACTACAGCTTCTGCTCTCCAATTAGTTGAATGAAGGCTTTTCCAAAGCAGAGAATAGTTACTAAGGAGGGAATACATATAACTGTATATATCGATATGAATGAAAGCATATATAAAGGCATTTGCTAAATATATAGTCTATGCAGGGTTATTCTGGCAGTTGATATGTTACTGGGGTAGCAGTTCTTTTGGTAGATCTTCAGTCTCTCCCCATATTCCAGAAAGTCCCTTTTTACAGGTAACTCTCGATGAGGGTCAACAGCTTTTAAACTGGTGACATATGTTCTAAGCTGTCAGATTCCCCAAGGTTTCCCAAAGATGGAATTCAGTTCTCCCATTTTGAGGTTCTGGGGAATGATTTCACACAAGGTAGCCTTTCCCATTTATCCTGTGAAGAAGAATAAAAAGACAAGGTGGACATAAAAGAGAAAGGAAGAAAGCTAGACATGGCTATCATGATAAAGACTTCACAAGTACAGAATTAGAAGCAAAAGGCATCGGAAACATCCTACAGAGTTAGATCCAACCCCTTCTCTCTCCTACTGGCCCAAATCAGGTAATGGTTTAAATGAAGATAAGTGGTTCTCATATCCTTTGCCATTCTCTGAGACCACTAAAATAGAAAGCTTCCAACACCTGCTGCAAGCATATTAATAATCAGATGAAAAAATTAATGCCTACAAATCCTGAGATTAACTCTCCCCTTCAGCCATTCTCAATTAGTAAGAAAGAAGAATGCCTGCAGAAAGGAAATAGGCCCTAAATAACTGCCCTAGGAGGTCCCCTTGGAGATCATAATTGCTGGCAGGGTAATGATTAGGACATGGTGATTTTGCTGGCTCTGTAATGAAGCATGGAGTGCTGTGTGTGTAAGCACTATCCCATAGCACTACTAGTGCTATGAGGTGTGCAAGGGGGCTACAAAGTCCCTTCTTTCTTGGACATTGCAGGACAGGCCACATTAGTGGCCCAAGCATCTGTAAGGGAGCCAGGAGACCTGATTTCAGTTCCCATTTTGTCACTGTCTGGGTCAAGTCAGCCAATTGTTATGGAGTCACAGAATCAAGGAATGGAAGGGATTGGAAGAGACCTCTGGAGATCATCTAGTCCAACCCACCTGCCAAAGCAGGGTCACCCAGAGCAGGTTGCATAGGAATGTGTCCAGGTGGATTTTGAATATCTCCAGAGAGGGATATTCCACACCATCTCTGGGCAGCCTGTGCCAGGGCTCTGGCACCATCAAAGTAAAGATGTTCTTCCTCATATTGAGATGGAATTTCCTGTGCTCCTGTTTGTGTCTGTTGCCCCTTGTTCTCTCATGGGGCACCAGTGAAAAGACTGGCCCCATCCTCGTAACACCCACCCTTTAGATATTGATAAGCATTTGTGAGTTGTCATCCCATTGATCATTGATGAGTTATCTCTTGTTTGCACCTCAATTTTCCTTGCTGCGAATGCAATGTAAATGCAGGACTACATTTTCAGTACATGTCTTGATTATAACAGATTAAAACCACTCTCACTGTCTGAGGTTTCACTGACATTATTTATCAGAATCTAAAAAAGTCACCATTTTTTCTTGCCTCCTATTAGTTCTTCAATTTGTCATCCTTTTTGGGCTCAGCCTTTAAACCTGCAGCATTTTGGCTTGAGACCTGCCTACAGAGTGGCTGTGCTGACTCCAGCACAGGGAGGCTCGGGCACTGTCCCCCAGGTCTGTGTTGCTGAGGCCTCCTTGGACACAGGGTCAACCCAAATGCCAGCTCCACTCTCAGGATCCTCTTCTCTTTTTCCTCCACTGCTGCTGGCTCCATGCATCTCCCCTTGGAGATATGAGGAACCATGGTGAAGGCAGAAACAAAGCCATCAGGTTTAGCACAATGTCTCCTGGGGACCTTTCCTTATCTGCTTCTTGCAGCCTGCCTCTGTCGCCTTGGCACAACTCTGGCTGCCCAAGTATGAGCAATGTCAGCAAGATCCCATTGGACCCAATGGATAATTTCTACCCTGTTTCTTTGGGGAAAAGCTCTTATTACCCTAATGATTGTCCCTTCCCTATCTTTCTGTGTCTGCAGCACAGAAACAGCTCTGAGTGGAGCTTGAAAACAAAACCTCCATGCTGCCCCGCAACACTCCTGGCTTTACCCTTGCAAGGAAACAGGGCAGCAGCTATCTAGAACCACACTGAGCATGGAGAAAGGTCTTTTTTCCAAACTGGATTGTGAGCAATGTGGGAACAGGATGAGCTTCAACGACTTTGTGCATGCCCAGCTGAGTTGCTGTAGAAATGAAAAGTTCACCATGCTTTTCCCCTAACTCTCTCTCTTTCTCCTTTTTTTCTGCTGGAACCTTGGAGCTCCAGCAAATGGATGCCATTATGTGCTCCAGGTGATTTACAGTGGCAGAAACGAAGCAAACTGCCCATTAAGGGTTACAATTGTTAGAATAACAGAATCCAAATATTGTCTTGCTCAAGTACCTGCTACCCCTCACTTTGTGGCAGCGGCAATGTCAATAAGTCCCTGCAGACATCAGGTAGCCTTCCTTCTGCATTGGTTGCAGAGGTTGTAGCAGAAGGGAGCTGCCAAGGAGGTCCAAGGTTGCCTTGTGATGCTGCTGGCAGTTGGTTAAGGTTCTGCTGTGGTTCAGGATTTTTTGTTTGTTTGTTTGTTTACTCTATATTCATTTTTGGTTTCAATAGTGGGAGTTTCACATGAAGCCCCATTCTGAGCAAAGTATTGTCTCCCATTTAGCTCATCTTGGCTGGGAAAGATACTCTTGGAAGGGTCAGTCTGCACTGGGCACGTTTGGATGGCTGAAAAGCTTACCAAAACTAGGTACAGTTCTGCCAGCAAGGTAGGACACATAAACATTGAAATACTATTTTATTTTATTTTATTTTATTTTATTTTATTTTATTTTATTTTATTTTATTATTCCTGTTGCTCCATTTTTCATGTGAGTGTGGCTTTCTATATATTTCTATCATGAGGGCTAGCTCTTGTGTGGACTCTAATATATCGTAAGAGTTGAGTTCACAGTTTACCTTTTTCTACAATGCAGGAGTTAATAAGGACTTTTTCCTCTACCTGGCTGTTTATTTGCATGAAACTGCTAAGATATTAACTTCTAAGGCTTCTTCCCTGTGCCAAACTTGGTTTATCAGGGAGTGAAGTGATAGGAACAGGGGTAATGGTTTTAAACTGAAGGAGGGGAGATTTAGATGAGATAGAACCCTCTGAGGGTGGCTAGACACTGGAAGAGGTTGCCCAGAGAAGCTGTGGCTGCCTCATCCCTGGAGATGTTCAAGGCCAGGCTGGATGGGGCTTGAGCAACCTAGTCCAGTGGGAGGGAGATGTTCCTGCCCATGGAAGGGCAGGTGCAAGTCAATGATCTTTAAGGTCCCTTCCAACTAACTATTCTATGATTCTACTTCATCAACAGATTAAAAAAAAGCAAGACTTATGTATGCACAGGTATGGAGGGCTTGTGTGTTCAAATCCTGACATATATAAGGAGAAAGAAATCTTCTTCTAAATCCAGATTACAAAGAAGGGAGGAAGGGGAATTGTCCTTTTTAGGGAAAAGAAATCTGGTTTGCAGCACAGCTGTCTAAGAAAATGGAGCCAAAATCTTGTCCCAATCCACAAAGCCACGCTTCCCGAAATAGCTGCTGTGTTGCCTGAGTGGCAGGAACGTGCGCTGCTTGCTGGGAGAGGCAGCCAAGTAGAACAGAACAGGAAGGCTTAAAATGAATGACTTACCTGTGGCCATGTGGATATCTCCTCAGTGGTACTGAGAACTTCTCAAACATCTGTTTTTCAAGCTTTTATTCTACCCAACTGCATCCAGCAAGGACACAGATCTGTCTGTAGAAATGTTCTCAGAAGGATGCTGAGGTGAGTGCATTATATTTGCTTTGTCATTTGGATTTCCATCCCAGACTGTGTAAGTAGCCCATTTATTTGTTGTTTTAATACAATGTATCTCCAAACTTTAAAGAAAGGTAACTGTAGAGAGATTGGTGCTGGTCTCTTCTCACGGGCAATGAGCGACAGGACAAGAGGGAATGGCTGCAAGCTGCAGCAGGGTAGGTTTAGGCTAGACATTAGGAAAAAAATTTTTCACGGAGAGAGTGGTCAGTCAGTGGAATCAGCTGCCCAGGGAGGTGGTGGAGTCACCCTCCCTGACTGTGTTTAAGAGCAGATTAGATGTGGTGTTGAGGGATCTAGTGTAGGGGAGAACTTGTAGAGTAGGGCTGATGGTTGGACTTGATGATCCCAGGGGTCTCTTCCAACCTAAATGATTCTATGATTCTATGATTCTAACTTAGAATAATATAATCAGGCATCATTAAAGCAGCTAGTTGAGAAAAATTTGGTAATACAGCTACTGTGATGGAGTGTATGGGTTTGGGTCATAACGTTGCTTGCTCTTGCTTTTACAGTAACAAACTCGACACAGTTATTTGTTCTCTGAACATGCTTTATTTATCTCCTAGCCATTTATGAAGCTTTTTTGGTTTCATAAGAAACTGTTTGGTTGGGTTTTTTTCTGCTTGTAGAACCATTTCTTGGTGAATATTTCCCACTACCATAGCTGACATGATAAGCCAAATGTCACCAGATCATAATTTACAGCAGGCCATGGCTGGGTGTTCAGTCTACGTCATGTCTGATTGTGTAACTCGTCCACCAAAAACCTGGTAATTTTATGATCACAGTCGTTTTGTATAAATGAGTCTTAATCTGTGACTCGTCTCTCCTGAATAAAATACTCAATTATGATTGCAGATAAAATATAACCGTTGCAGGCTAAAGTGTTACTCAGATTTAGCTATGACCCTCTCCGTCATTGATTTCCTTCTACTATCTGCTGTGGAGGAACTTGATACGGTTCCAGTAGTGGAATCCAGTAGTGGATTACCTTGATAAGGTAATCCAGTAGTGAATTTTTCCTCCTTCTAATATTATAATGCAATTTTGTGAGCAATTTAATAAAGTTAACAAAGGCAGAGCAGTGGAGATCTGTAGCTTTTGCAAAGCCACATGTTTTGAAACTTGCACAAAAACCTTTAGGGAGTAGAGCAGAGCAGTGTACCTGAAATTCCTGAGCATGTCTGAGTCTATTAGTGCAGTGGAGCCAGTGGGCAACCCAAGGCTGTGCTGTGCTATTCTCTGTGACCACAAAGTAAGGCAATATCTATTCCTTGGAGTGTCCGTTCATGGACTGATGAGAGAGAGATCTGGGGACTGAATGTTGATCTTGGGAACCCTTGGTTAATCCCCAGCCCTACTGGCTTTCATAGTTCTTTTCTATTTGCACAAATAGATTTCTACATACACTTTGATATGTATTTTCACAATTAAAAGTACCTTTTCCAAACTCTAGCAATACAAACAAAGGTCTAAAAGAAAACTCTTGTAATACCTGAGAGGGGTGGGACTGACTGGATTTTGTGTTATTCTAGACTCATTCATTATTTCAAGGATAAACCCTTTCTTTAGGGTTTTCTTTTTTAAAACCATAATCGTAAGATTTCAAACAGGATATTATTACATGTCAAGATCTTTGTCATGTATTTTTTAGAGAAAACATTATTAGAATTGTTATAATTTTCCATTAAAACCTCCTATTAAACTTTTTTTTTTCTTTTCTAACTTGTAAGGAAGCATAGAAGTGTGCACTGTGATCTGTATTGCAGTTGCTACTGGAAGTGTATATGAAGAGTATTAACCAAATTCTACTTAGATCAACAATACACACCTGTGTGTGCTTGTGCACATTGCACACACTTGTAGATGGTTGTGTATGTGTGTGAACACACGTTAATTAAGCACAGCAGCTTCTAAAGTTTGCATTTCATGACCTTGGTTATGAACTGCTCATTGGAAAAGCAGAAGAGAAGTGTTCTTATCCATGAAAACAATAAAATAAGATTGTGATATAAGACAAAATAAGACAAAACAAAACAAAGCATTCAACATTATCCCTCTTTAGTGATCAGCAAAGAAATCTTAGTAAAGATTCATTGCTTCATTTTATGTTTGGTCTACTGCACTTGTATATACATATATACCTATTAGCGTCTAATTATAATCCATTAAATATATTAAATCACCTCCTCTGACATTTCCTGTTTAGGGTAGTAAACCAGTTAATCTGCAAGTGATAAATGTTGAGAATACTAATCATCATTTGCATGGAAGATGTTCCCTGACTTGAAAGTTATTGAAGATCATTGCATTTCTGGAACTGACTGGCTCTTATATCCCATTAATTCCCCTGCTATTGTGTCTCTATAAGGAAGAGCTCCATGATGTTGGACACAGGAGGTCTGTGGTCGTTGGTGGAGAACCAACTCTTGTTGACATTAAATATATTTCTGCAGTCTTCATCCAAAGTTTAATAGAGATTTTAGGATGAAATAAACTTCCCTCGGGAGACATCCATTTGTTTCGCTGACCATGGCAGGAGCTGAGAGTAACTCTTCAAATGTTGCCAGGTGAATCCATGCCTGATGACATATGTGCTAAAAAATAGCTTTTAAAGGCTAATGAAACCTAATTGTTGGGGGCTGGTACTTAAGGTAAAGTTTAGATGGTATCACAGAATCACAGAATATCAGGGATTGGAAGGGACCTTGAAAGATCATCTAGTCCAATCCCCCTGCCAGAGCAGGAACACCTAGATAGGTCACACAGGAACACATCCAGACAGGTTTTGAATATCTCCAGAGAAGGAGACTCCACAACCTCCCTAGGCAGCCCCTTCCAGTGTTCAGTCACCCTCACTGTGAAGAAATTTTTTCTCATATTTAAGTGGAACCTCCTATATTCCAGCTTGCATCCATTGCCCTTGTCCTATCATTGGACGTCACTGAGAAGAGCCTGACTCCATCCTCCTGACACTCACCTTTTACATATTTATAAATAGTATCCTCTGAAGATAATCTCTAGTCCCTTTAGCTCCCTTTTCCGGGGTTTAGATAGTATTGTTTTGTTCCCTCTGCCAATATTAAGATTTCCTCTTGGGTCAAGAAAATTCTCCTTCTAAGAGGAGCTGGGGCAGTTTCTCTGCAGCGCTTCTGGTCACAGAGCAGAGCCAACCATAATAGGGGGAAAGAAAAAACAAAAACAAAAACCAACAAAAAAAGCAGCTAAATCCTTACTCTTGGCAAAACTAAAAAACCTGCAAGGACAGGATTAGATCTGTGCTAAATAATTCAGGCCTGGGTCCAGCTGTCTCTCATGTGCGTTGCTTCAGCAGAGTGGCTGTTCTTGGCTAGTCCTGACACACTGCTTTCAGGTGTTGTGCTGATTATGAGAAAGGTTTATGCTGTCAGCAGTGAGTAAAACTCCTATTAATTTTTGCTGCTTGCCACTGAGGCATTACCAAGCTGCTCATTAGCATATGTTATTGTCTTCTGCAGGGGGAGGAAATGTTTCTTCACCCATCGAGGAATATCTCTTTTTATAGTAGATATCAGTGATTTCTGTGATGCGTGTGTTTTCTATTTTCCACTTTGCAGAACACCAGACAGACATGAAAAATGGTTACAATAAGTTGTCCACGTAACCCATATGCAGAAAAACTGGCCTGCCTTTCAGGACGGGCAGGGAAAGATTGTGCAATTTAAAGGAAAGTCTGAAGTTAGCTGTAAATTTAAAATAAATACAATTATCATCTGCTAAAAGTTCATGTACTACTTGTGCCAGGGAATTGTCAGTCACCAGGGATTGGTGGTGGGGTGATATGTAAGCGAGCTGCTTATGTGCTATTTTCTTTTTATAGCTTAGATCAATAAGCAGATTGAGCTGAGCTGGATCGATCCTTCTGAGTTTTATTTACAATTATCCTTTAATGGCTAATACAGTAGTGGAACATACTACAGAAATTCTTTCTGAGGTGATGTATCTTCAGCTCAGTCTGAATCCTGCTGAACTCCATGTGTTTATAGCAGTTATATCCATGCTTAAGCCCCGCTAAGTGGAGACCTGTGCAAGGTTTTGCAAGATGATGAAGGATGGTAACAAAGACTGATGTTAGCCAAAGGAGGACAGACACACAATATTCTCTCATTAGTGGATGGAGAAAGAGACTCCTGCAGAGGGCAAGGCAGTGCAAGGGTAATTTTCTGAAGGGACTTCCGTTAGCTATTGGTGAAACGTTAAGAAAAATCTGCTGCTCCTGAGCTTAGTCTTTTGTGAATGCCTTTCTTGGAGCATAGCCTCTCCTTAACAAACCACCTCACCTCTCTTTCCGTGAACGCCTCCCCTATTTTCCTGAAGCCACCCACACCTACAGTCCTATGCTGATGTGCCAGCAGTTAGGGATGAGAATTGCTTGCGAGAAAAGGAGAGCAAGAAATTGCAATTAAGAGTGGAGCAGCTGGTGTTTCCAAAGGTCCCCGCTGGTCTCACCACCACAGAAGAAGATGTTCAGGATGTTTCTGGGAAAGGGTTATTAATCTTCCCCTTTACAGATCGCTCTTTTTAAAGTGGTCCTAGTGCAACCTTTATTAATTAAAATGCTAGACTAGCAGTATTCAAACAATACAAAATTAGATTCTGATCTCTGTTCTGTGCCTATAAATCTAGGTTATGTCTGCAGATCTAAATTCTGCAAATGCATTTTACTGAAGACGAGACACTTGTCTGTGTTCTTTAGGTATAGCCTGAAGAAGTTCACAGAATCACAGAATGTTATGGGGTTGGAAGGGACCTCTGGAGATCACAGAATCACAGAATATCAGGGATTGNCATCATCTTGGTAGCCCTGCCCTGGACTCTCTCCAGCAGTTCCCTGTCCCTCTTGAAATGAGGGGCCCAGAACTGGACACGATATTCCAGATGGGGTCTCACCAGGGCAGAGTAGAGGGGGAGGAGAACCTCTTGTGACCTACCACCCCCCTTCTAATACACCCCAGGATGCCATTGGCGTTCTTGGTCATGAGGGCACAGTGCTGGCTCATGGTCATCCTGCCGTCCACCAGGATCCCCAGGTCCCTTTCCCCTATGCTGCTCTCCAACATGTTATTTCCAACCCCCCCACTCCTTGCCAAAGCAGGTCCACCGAGACCAGGTTGCACAGGAACGAATCAAGGTGGGTTTTGAACATCTCCAGAGATGGAGACTCCATCACCTCTCTGGGCAGCCTGTTTCAGGGGTTTGGCATCTTCAAAGCGAAGACGTTCCTCCTCATGGTTAGGTAGAACTTCCTATGTTTGACTTTATTAATATACACCTACTATTGAGAAGTTTGAAACTTCTCTATAAGTTTAAACCACTTTATTCATAAATACTAGAAATGCAAGAGGCACAATAACATTGTTATCATGAATCAGAACCATAAGGTTCCCATTCTTCAGAGAATGAAACTTCAATCTAATGCAAATCAGAGACAAAGCTCCACGTGCTTCCAGCTAGACTCATGTTCCCTCTTTTGGAGACTTTAAGCCAAGTACAACTTGTAAACCAACCACAGCCAAAAATAGATTCAGAAGGCCAAAACAGTGCTTCTTTTCTTTTGCCATTAAATCTGATTCTCTTAGTAAAGGTGAAACCACTCTTTATTTTCACAGACTGGCAGGAGAGATGAGACAAAAATACAGTTAAATCAAAAGGAGAGCAACACTCAGTGGTCGAATCTTTGGTAAAACCCATTCAAGTCAACACAAAAGGTGGCCCACAGTGGCTAATGTCTCTTGGCACGTGTGTCACCAGTACTAATCACCCTTCATGACTTTGTATAGGAAAGGACTAAAAGATAATCAATCTCCATCATATTCCTCATGAATTCAATGAGAAAAAAAATAATAATCCCATAAATTACTAGTTTCCCTTCAATATCTAGAAAACCAAGAATCCTTCATAGGGACATCTTAATTGTGTTAAATTTGATAGCATATTATTAAAATATTACCATAAAATAGAAGTAGTTCATTTTGACTTCACCATACCATCATATAATAATTGAAACTACAAAGTCAGGGCTAGAAAAATAAGCATTTCCTTTCTCTTTTAAATAGTTGAAGCTTTAGAGATTGTTTTCATTTTGCATGCGAACAGATGGCAACTTTTGCTGTTATAATTTTTCATCACAAAAAACTGATTGATTCTCTAGTTCTTAGGGCATTTATCTCTTATGGGGAAAACTTAAGTTCAAATTCCTGCTTTGAATCAAATAAGGCAGGTTTTTCAACCTGTATCTCTTTCTGTGCTAACCTCTAAGCTATCATTTTTAAAAACACTATTGATTTTTTAATGTTTTTTTTCTGAGCTGGCATCAATTGCCATTTTATTTCTGTCCTATGTGTGAGAAACCTTTATTGAGAAAAGTTTAACTGAATGTTGTCATATAGAACCTAACATTTAATACAGAAACTTCTGATTGGAAGATTATGTTTTGATGAAGGAACATGATTACGTAGACCTTGGCCGCTGTTTAATAAAAAATAAAAGAGCAAAAACCTGACCAACTCTATCCTTCTTTTCTTTTTCCATTGCCTACAAAATTACTGCTTTCAGTAAAAATGAATATAAACATGAGCATTATCTAGGAGGACTTCTGGACAACAAGTGAGTTCCAATCTGTAATTTGATCCAGTTCCTAAACCAAAATCTGAAACTCAATAAACCCACTAATTCATGAGCTGCAACAAAAGGGGAAATGGAAATAGCAGGAAAATCTACAGGTATGACTTTTTCATTTCACTTGCTATAGCAGTTTCTTTACAGCTATTTTGTTTTTATCAAATGAAATAGCTGATATTTAAGAGTTACCATTACAGGAATTCTTATATTATCACAAATATTGTCTGTCCTGCTGATGTTCTTCTAGAATTCATCTACTTTGTTTTCTTGTTCTTCTTCACTAACTACAAAATTTTCTATTATTTTTGGGGCGGTGTGTGCATGTAGTGACACTTTTACAACTAAATACCAGAAATTTACCTCAGCTCTTCCTTCCCAATATAACAAGAAACTATTAAAATAATTCCCTCCTTCTTTCTCTTGTCTATTTAAGCAATTATGAATTCCATCTCTAGCTTTATTTCTAATCAGGAGAACTAGAAAAGTTCCTATTTTCAAATAGGAAAAAGAGATTCTTTTATGGTAATATGGTTCACAGGAACTTGACATTTATGAGGATAATAGAGCCAACGCCAAATAAAAATTCACCAACAGTGGTAAATCTCTCTACTGAGTTGCGATAGCTGCATGAGTATTTTCTTAACTACGAGGAATTCCTCAGTATGCTTAAGAAGTCCCGTTTCTAAGAGGAACTACTTGCTGTCTCTCTGATGCCTTTTTGGTAGATTGTGTAAAAATTTGACCTATTGAGGAAGTCCCATTAACAAGCCATTAGCAAAATCAATCCTGAAGGTCTGTTTTTTTCTTTTCCCTTTGCTTTCTAATAGCATGAGGAAGATAGTTCTGCTAGGACGGGGAAGGGGAATAAAATACAAATGTTCCTTTTAGAAAACTGCATTTACATTTCCACTCACATTTTTAAAACACAGGGGCTTGGTCTGACATGTACTAAAGTCAGAATTTTCTTTGACTGAGAAAGCTTTGAATTATCCCTCATTGATGTGCAATTACTTAGATGTTGAGTAAAGAAAAATCTCTGCCCCAGACCAGCTCCAATGGGAACCCATTTCCTGGGTGTCTTTCAGGAGACTCTGGAGGGAACAATTTGCTTTCTGATCTCCCAACTGTCTGATATTTTCAACACCTTGAATAAATTGTCATTTGATGACTTTTCAGAATCTGTTGATGCAGGCACATAAAATGGGGCAATAGATGTGAACCCCACTGGGTAAATAATGATTTATTTTTGACAAATTTAGCAGATCTGGCTTCTAAGTGGCTTTTAAAGAGATTTTACTGATTCTGCAGTGTTGGTTCAATATTTTTCATATGGTTTTACTCGAAAATAAAGAAGGAAAGAAGGAAGAGCTGTGCGCTCTGCAGGTGAGCATTGGTGCTTCTGCCCTGTTCAAAGATAAGCAAAAGAACCTTTTCACCTCTGGTTCCTATACTTTGATGAATCTTCTTCCTTTACCTGCAATTTCCCTATGTGCGGAAATTGCCTCACCTCAGACAGGGTGAAGCAGCTTCTATTTCTTCTTGACTTTTCTTGAAGAATTAATCTATATTCTTGTATTCCAGGAGGAAGGAAATTTTGAATGAGTGTGTGTCTTCAATGTGTAGAAACTTGGTGAAGAAGGCAGAGCAGTAAGTAAGGTACCAAAAGAATCCCTCAAACAGCACCAGAGAATGAGGGAAAACAATTGAAAGTAGCAGAAAGGGCTATTTGAAGACCTGTGACAGTCACCACACCACAGGTAGCAAAGTCTTTACTTCTTTTTGTGTCTTTACTGCTTCTCAGCCTCTCCTGCCTTCCACACCTAACTCTGCCAGTACAATGGCTATCTGGAATGTCTTTTGAGATTAAAACAAGGAGTTTGGTTCAATATAGAACTACCTCAAAACTGGAGAAATGACAGGGACACTGTGTAGACCCACTTCTCTGTCTTCCTTTTGCCAGAACACATGTTCTTGCAGCCCCTCAGCTGCTCAGATCTGCCTTCTCCAAGAAATATGACCTGGAAATGCTGACTGCAGTTTGAGGTTCATTCTTTTGGGAATCCTTTTTCTTCTGGGAGCCTGCTATGTGTGTGAAGCCTGTCTCTGCTCGCCAGACTACACCTTTCAACCACAAATCTGCTGCCCATGCTGACAGGAGATCATTTCCTTTTGAAAACAAATGTGAAGAAATGAAGAATTGAAGTCTGGGGTCATCTTTAATAAGTCCATCCCTAACTAAATTCCTTTATTCATCCTTAAACACTTCCAGTGAAAGAGTTATAATCCTTGTTATAAATGTTCTCTTGGTATTCTGTGTTTTCAGATCTTGGTCTATGAGGAAGCAATAGTGAATACAAATGATCATACCATTGAATAGCATTATTATTTTTTTTCTCTGATAGTACCTCTCAATATGTTCAAAATGAGAGAACTGTACCAATAAGTCACTAGAATTTATCACAACAGTTCTTTGACACTGATAATTGGAGATCTCAGATAATTTCTCACACCAGTAGCTTTACGCAGAGAAAGCTGAGTTGTTTCTTGGTGTTAAAGATTCCGTTTCCTCTCTTGTTAATATTTTTCTTTCACATCACTCTTTTCCAAAGTGAACCCATCGCTGAAGTTACTTCCTTGCCCCCTTCTTCATTATTTATAATCAGTCTTTGATTTGGGTCTTTTCAGGTCTACTCCTAGATCTGATCTATTTCTACAATCATGATAAGTCATCATTGAGGAAGTCCTTACCGCATTAAAGATGTCTTTGATCTCTCTGGGGCCATGTCTTTGCCCTGCATACCATATTACTGATAAAGTATGTGAGCTCTTTTATCTACTCAACTCTCTTCACTGTTATGTGTATGTGGCCAAGTTCTGACTTTAACTGAAGTTGAAATATAAAAGTTCTCAAGTTCTCTTTCTCTCTCTTTTCTTTTTTCTTTACTTCTTTTTTTTATTTTTATTTTTATTTTTATTTCTGTGATCTCTAGAAAATATTTTGCACTTTCACTCTTTTACTTATCCTGTGGCAGATGCCTCGTCTTTCCTCCTTGGCCTTTCTTCTTTGAGTTTCTCTATGCAGACCCATGAAGTGCCATGTGCCATGTGCAGAATCATCAAGTATCATGTATTTAGCATAAAGTGTCATAATTCTCACATTACTTCCTTGCTAACTTTATGAATACAGATGGCTACGTATAAAAAAGAGGAACCCTGCTAGTGCTTCCCACAGAAAACTGCAAGGTGAATACAATATGCATAAACCAGCTCAGAAACAACACAAGAGATGCTCTGAACTCATACACTCATTTTATGGGACATGAGAAAAATGTAACTACACTACAGACATTTCTTTGTGAATCCCTTCCAATGAAGCGTCTAGTTTCATTAAATGTATAACATTTTGTGTCCTTTTCCCCCCTCAAATTGCTGTTGCAAAGTCTTTTCCTTAGACCACAGGAACATAGATTCACAGAATCATAGAATGGTTTAGGTTGGAAGGGACCTGAAAGATTGTCAAGTTCCAACCCACTGGGACACCTCTCACTAGACCAGGTTGCTCAAAGCCTCATCTGGCCTGGCCTTGAACACCTCCAGGGATGGGGAACATTGTTCTCTGGCTCCAGCTGCACCAGCTGAAGAAGCTAAGGTCTTCAGCTGCCCCTTCCCAGAGTTTGCCATCTCCTCTTTTCTGACAGACATGCTGTTTGATTGTGACTTGGAGTCCTTTCCTGTCAACCTGAGCCATGCTAGGAAAGATCTGTTAGCTACGTGCTTCAAAACAGTCTAGCTTTTTTTTTTCCAACCAAAATTTGTGTGGAGTCAAGTGCACCACTGAGCAAGGGATAGTTTGGACATAATGTCCCGCTGCTTTTGTGGCACCACAAAGCAAACAAAAAGTATGAAATACATTTCAATATAAATACTTTGATTTAGACAGAGCTTGTGGAGCGTTTATGATTGAATGTGCTTGTTATCGTGCTGAATATCACTGCTGATTCCCATTTCTTTTCCTTTCACAACTACAACCGACTGCAATAAAAAAATGGAGGTTTTGGTAGTGATAGTCTGGGCTGGAAACCAGGACAAGGTGGGGTGCAAGAGAGACAACTGAAGTCTGCTTCTCTTATAAAATTCAGGCTCCTACTTTATGCTGCTCTTAGAGCATCAGCAACAAGAATATTGAGCCAGATGAAGCTTCTATAGCTGTGATAACTGTTTTGTACATTAGTCCTTTGAGACCCCTCACGGGAAAGCACTAAGCGGGAAGAAATTTACTATGGAAGACATTTTCCTGAGCATTAAAATGAAAAAAAAAGAAAGAAAGAAAAAAAAAAAAAAGTACTCATCCTCCTTTTCAGGCCCTTCAGGATGTGACCTGCTTTTCATGCCTGTGATGCTACCTTAGACTTTGGACATTGAAATAAATATTGTTTGTTGGATGCTGGCACTGTCAGCTTGAAATACTGATCAAGCTTATTTGCCTCCTGCTTAGAAACCTATCAAAAAATGCCAAGAATTAAACTATGGGATTAGGAAGCCTGCCATTTCTAAGATTTGTGGTACTAGCAATTGACTTAGTGCCTTGGCGGCGAACAGGCTGTACATGGATTCACTCATGTGGCTTCTCTATTTGTTTGTAAGGGAAAGGATTGCCTCAGATCCTTGTGAAAACTGGGTAGAGTATCACAATGGACACGAGCTTCATATTAAATCTGTGCCATCTCAGGAATGCTTTACCACTGATTACTGTACAACCTACAGCGTTGTACAAAGATCCATTTACTCGTCCTCATTCTACATTTGTGACATGTTTGACTACAATTTTGGGGAACCCATTTCCAGAGGCAGCAGAGCGGAGAGGTGCAGGGTAAGAAAATAGTAGGTTTAGCTGGCAGTCACCTGCCATTGATGGGATCCACAGCCCTGGGTTTGGGATTTAACTGAATTTCTTGCTAGGCCTCCCTATCAGCTGCCTCCCATGGCAGCACTATGGAGTTTCTTCGGTCAATGTGGTTAGGAGGACACTGGCTAAGAGGAGCTTGACCTATTGACATCTACGGAGTTGGGTCACACAATAGATCAGCTGCATCATTAAAATGAGTGGATATACCCTGAGCACATATCTGCTTTTCCTCTGTCTTCTGCTTTCTTCTACTCAGCTTATGATCTCTATGGATATCTCAGGCCAGTCTTACTTTTATGTTAGATTTAACCAGAGCTTATTAGAAAAGGACATTTTGCCTACATTTCCTCAGAGAAACCCATGTGCAGATCTGACAAAGACATCATGTGTTTGATGGGACTTAGGCAATCTACTGAAAAGTGGGAGGTAATTGAGATGTTATTCTGCCCTGTCAAACAGCTCTATTAAGAGCACATCTGAATTTATATGGTAGATATGAGAAGATAGCCCGCTCCTCTGCCTAGGACAGGGCTATGTAAAGAGATTGACAAAGCTGACAACAAGACAACACCATGAGTATGGATGTGGCTGCTATAGTTGGCAGGTATTTCAGATACAGGCATTAATCAACCACTCATAATGAGGATGGTGTGTTTCTTTCTATGAGACTATCTTACAAGGAAAAAATCTTTGGTTGCCTTTATTTGGCCTCTTGGGTTTAATTCTACAGGAGAACCTCAGTAGATAAAATCTAGCATAGTCTCACTGCAATGTTGCTTTACACTAGCAGTGGTGTAGCCCTTTGTACATGTCCTCGGGGAGACAATTCTCTAAAGACGATAGTGGTGCCCTCAAGGTTACTGTGAGGTGGAAATCACTGATTGTAAAATCCTTTCATGCTGTGTGGTAGAATAGACAAAACCTTATTATGTACAATTTACTGCACCTTATATCTATTCTGTCTTGTCCTGGCACTTTTTACTTTTTCTAGTAAAAGAAAAAGCTGAAGAATGGGGTGAAGAGTGGGCTTGGGGGAGGTGGGGTGATAAATCAGATCAAAGGGGAGCAGAAATGGACTTTAATAAATGATTTCAGTAAAAACCACAGTAGGAAAGTTTGTTTTGTGATATATGTGTCCACTGTAGCCAGACCTCCCTGTACGTAACTGTAGATACACCAATCAATTTCCATTAATTTAATCTCTTTCTTGCAGAAAATTGAACAACAGGAACAGCAACAAAAAGAGTCAAAATGAAACACACTACAAAGAAGGCCAGAACAAATGTCTCCTAAAGTGAGTGCCACTGAGAGTTTTTCTTTCTT
>VZTM01013096.1:1042-45072 GCA_013400555.1 Jacana jacana
TTTTAAGTTAATGTTTCTTTTTTGACTTTGTTTTTAACTGATAGGAAGAATTTAGATTGCATTTCAAGAACATATCCCGCATCATGGATTGTGTTGGATGTGATAAATGCAGGCTGTGGGGCAAACTGCAGGTATGGTTTACTTCATGTGTGTGCGAGTGGCAAGGGGGGAGGTTAGAAGATGAGTGTCTATTTCAGTTTGGCAGGTTGCCTCTTTAGCATTCAGCCTTTGTGCTTGTGCTTGGTCTTTGCTATCCTTACCTGTGTATTAAAAATGGACATGTGTTTAGTTTACTCTTCAACCAATTTGTTATAAAAAGTATTTCTTTTGTTTAGTCTATAGGTATTTAGTTTACTCAAAGGTAAAGTTTGTATGTAGAGAAGAGGCCTAGTGGCAAAGTCTCACTGGCAGTCAATATCCTGGCAGATGATCAGATCTACTAGCCCATCAGCTTCGGTGATCAGATGAGCTTTGTTGGGAGAAGCCCTCCTGGAAATACAGCCCTTGCTAAGTTGTTAGAAAATTCCGTGTGAGATCTCACGCCACAAATTGGGGCATTAAAAGAAGTCATTCAGATTTGCACAATTGAACAGCAAAGGGGCTCAGTAAAGCTGGAAGTTGAAAAGCAGACTTTCAGTTCCTGGACACCTATTTTTCTAATTGAGAACAAGCTTGTAAAACTCAAGACTAATGTTAAATCCAGATGAGGAATAGTTGGTACTTTTGGGTGCCTTCTGTTACTGTACTGTCATATAACATTAAGGTTACCAGAGTTCAGTTTTCAAAGAAATGTATAGCATCAAAAATCGGGTGGTCTCTACTGAATTTCTGGAGTTCTGCCTCCCATGTCCTAGTTTAATGCTTCAGATCTATTACTGTTTTCTCCTTCTCACACAAAATGAAATGGGGCCAGATTTCCTGACCTAGAAAATTCTCTTGCAGTCGGCCTCAACCACTTTGTCAAAATCCAGTGGTGGTTTCTGTCTGATTAAAAGGGGGTATAAGAGCAGCTTATATCTACTCCTGTGTAGAAAACGGGGGTTGAAACTGAAACTGCGATGTCGCTACTGGGGCTGGAGGTGAAAAAAGCAGCTCAGAACCTCATAACAAAACCTAGTTTGACCCAGAAGGGGAAGGGAGAAGGGAAGGGGAGATCTGATCCAAGAGCTCCTGCAGCAATGGAGCAGTTGTAAGATAAGGGGTGGGAGGGAGCTGAAAAGGTTGTAACAGGCACTTTCATATACATCTGCTCTGGCTGGGAAGAGAAGGATGGGAAGGGAAGGAGTGACTGTATTAAAACATCAGCCTTTTCTTCTAGACTCAAGGCTTAGGAACTGCTCTGAAGATCTTGTTTTCTGAGAAAGAAATACAGAGCCTTCCTGAAAATAGCCCATCAAAAGGTTTTCAACTCACACGTCAAGAAATAGTTGCTCTTGTAAATGCCTTTGGAAGGTAAGTTTTAATCATTTTTATAGTAGAAAACCAGTAAAACTTCTGGGCCAACACTCGAGGTCTGTGGGAAGACAGAATTGTATGTGTAGCTGCAGCTTTTAAAGGCTGGATTATTATTAGTGATATTGATAAGAATTGCCATCAAACAGAGTGCATGGAGTGCTGATGGGCACTTGGTCATCGTGTGGTGGGATCCCATTCATCTCTTTATCTCAAATCTCATAAATGACATCTTGTGAAAGCTGGATTTAAGTCTCAAACAGCCTGATGCATTAGACTTTGGGTGCATCTCCTCAGTTTTGGTCATTGAAGAGAGCTGCCCTGCATCTTGTTTATTCTGTTTTAAATGCATGTACGTCAAAAGTAGTGAAAGGCAAGAAAAATACTTGGAGATTTATTTTTTTTTTTGCTGTCATTTAGCCCATAGGCTTTTGTATTTTTGTGTATAACCTATTTTTGTTAAAACCTTAGTTTTTTGAAAAGAGCAAAAAACTACCCTATTCAAGTAATAAAACATTTAAACGGCTTTAAAAAATATGTAGAACTTACTTTGTTCATTATCTTAGTTCTTCAGATCTTCAATATAATAGTCTGACCCTGTTTGAAAGAATGAGGGAATGGCTGCAGCTGCAGCAGGGTAGGTTTAGGCTAGACATTAGGAAAAATATTTTTCACAGAGAGAGTGGTCAGTCAGTGGAATGGGCTGACCAGGGAGGTGGTGGAGTCCCCATCCCTGACTGTGTTTAAGAGTAGATTGGATGTGGTGTTGAGGGATCTGGTGTAGGGGAGAACTTGTAGAGTAGGGCTGATGGTTGGACTCGATGATCCCAAGGGTCTCTTCCAACCTAAATGATTCTCAATGATTCTATGGTTCTAATATAATCAATGTCCTTCTGGTTAGAGAGGTTTTTTTATAGATGTTTTAATAAAGTCAGGGAAATTTAAACTTTAATTCCTGTAATACCCTGTGTAAATATAATGGAGGGTCAGACAGTAGATCTTTTGAGGGAAAGCAGTATCCTAGTTAATCTTTGGATTGCTTTTTGAGTTGTGCTAAAAGACATCAACAACCCCCCCCCCACCAAAACAAACCAAAAAGCCCTCCCTGGAAGATGACGCCTCGCACTTCTGGTTCGCAGCTGACACACTAACACTAAGGGTTCTGTCTTTTCCAGGCTTTCCACAAGTATAAGAGAGCTGCAGAATTTTAAAGTTTTATTACAACAAACCAGGTAATGAAGGCCTTGGCCCAACCCTGTTAGTGAAGACCATTTGCGTGGCTGCAGCGAGCAGGAGGAACTGATCCTTACAGGACTCACATGAACTGATAGAGGGAAATCAAATACCAACTTGAATATTTATGTTTAAACTAGGAATGGTTATTGATTAGAAAAGATATTTATGAGTGAAGTATATAGTTTTTAAATGTGTAAATTATGCTGATCTGTTTATTTTTAAGTTCTCTGCTCACAGTTCTGTTGTGCTGAAGCTACATACATTTTCTTTACTTCCTTGTCTTTTCGAGACGGTTGTTTTAAATGAAAACAATGTACCTCCACTCCAATTTGACTTGTCCTGAGAAGTGGTTTGCCTCTTGCCTCTTCCCAGCACTGAGCCTCAGTATATTCTGTTCTGAGGACGGGGTATACTGATTCTGGCTCTCTAAAATGAAGGAAAAAAAAAAGAAAAAAAGAAGGAGAAGGAAATAAGGTTCTTGTTGAGTTCTGGTTCTTACTGTAATAATGAAACTTACTTAAAAATAGGAAATTTACCAAGCAGAAAGTTTTGTTTCGTACAAGCTCCTTTGCATCTTGCTGATATCAACATCTTTTTTCTCTTATGTGCTGCTTTTCAGAAGCTCCTTTATTCTTAACTCCCTCGTCTCTGATGCAGCACCATTGGAAGTGGCTTTTCTGCAGCTCTTTGGCCACTGGCTTGTGCTTGGGGGAGTGCAGAAGGGCAGGGTGAGGTGCTTAGGGGAGTGCTGCTACCTGAAAAGCCTCTGTCAATCAAATTAGTATTTTATTTTCTAGGTTGTAATCACGAGTTCAATTTCCAGAAATTGTCTTTTTAATGTCTAAGATGTTAAAATAGCACATTTCAGTCTCTGAGCTGTGGAAATAGATTTGCTCTTTATGGGTTAGTTTTCGTGCTGTGTTCAAAGGTCAGTGCAAAAAATTAACTTGTTTTTTGTAGTCACTTTTAAAAAAAACAAAGATGCTTTTTAAAGTTCATAATCCTACTGACATTTAATACTGCATACTCTATCTATGCAAAATCCCAAACTGTATCTTCTTTAAAAGGATACTCAGAGTAATAAAACGGGTATGTTAATAATGTAACTTTCGTAAAATAAGAAACTACTTGTGTATCACTGTCCACATGTCAATGATAACTTAGCCTTGTCCAAAACAGAACTCAAAGACAGCACTGCTGATTAGTAGCAACCAAATACTGGTTTAAATTTAAAATGAAGTAATGATTTACTGTTTTTTAAACCAGCATGTTTCGAAGTGAAGATAGGGGTCATGAATGTAGGAAGTGCTGGTACAGTGTAGATACATCTCTTGTTTTTAAAAATAAGTCTTCACAAAATAAAGTGCTCTTAAACATTTTTTCACCCAGCCAGATATTTAATGAGCTGTTTATACAATTGATTGTACCTGTATTGGCTTCCATAATATGCTTCTTTACAGCTGAGACTTTCTGAAAGCTGGAACGCGCTCTATGTCCTCTCTTTCCAGACCAGCCTCAAACTTCTACCTAACTGGAAATGAGATGGACTGTCCTGCTGACACTTGCTACTATAAAAAAAATAGTTTCTTAAAGCAAACCTTCTTGAGTCAAACTGGGATAAGCTAAATGAAAGAAAAGGAGAAGAACCTCACCCTGACAAAACTTTGGCAATAGTTGTTTGAATTGGCATTGAACTGGTATCCAGTCCTATGTTCCCGCTTAAGCCGGTAGGTAGCTTAAGGTGCAGTTAGAGAAAGCTCATGCCAGTCTGGGGATGGGTTTTTACCCAGCAGCCTCTCCTGCCTGAAAGCACCCACGTCTGAGCAAGTCACCACAGGCTGCCTCTTCTAGTTAGTGGAGAAGAGCGGGTGATTCCTAGGTGGATTCAGCCGGCCTGTTCCAAGCTCTGTATTGATCCCCCTGAGGATGAAGTGATTTGCACCCTAGAGCTGATTTTCTTCTCCAGTAAATTGAGCTGGGAATCTAGGTAACAAGCTCAGATGCGAACGTCTGTGTTTGGGAAACCAGTTACACCCTGAGTATCTAACTCTTCTGAGTAATTGTATATATTGAAAGAGTGTGATTTTTATTTTTTTCCTGTTAGCCATTAATTCCTTGCCTTTTGGACTGACCTGCAAGGGCTAGAACTTGTGGGCTCACTTTGTGTGAAGAATGCTGTGTGGCTGGTTTCTGCATTATTACATATTATAGTGCCTAAAGCTTTAGGCAGAATATTTTTATTTGAATAAAAAAGTGTTGTCTGTGCTGCCCCAGGGAAGATGTGAGTCTCAGAACTGTTTCTTCCCCTTTCCCCCTTGCTTTACGGGGGGAGTCAATTGCTTCCAACCTCCTCCTGGGGGTGAAACATGCTATTTCTCTTTTTTTTTCCCACCTGTGCCTGGCTAAAATCTACAGACCCTGAAGCAGGGTCACATACTGGCATCAGGCACCAGGTCCTGGGCACCTGCCCTTGCAGCCCCCGCTGGCACGGTGCGGGCAGGGATAATGCTGGTGGGGAAGGACACAAAGAGACGGGAAGCTTTCCTTCCCTGCCTTTGTGCCATGGAAACACAGGGGCGCAACTGAGCGCCACGTCCTGTGCCACGTTGGAAGGTACCTCTCTCTTGGTGATCACGTATGGAAGGCGTTTGGCTCCCCTGTCACCGCAGGAATAGGAGATGAGATTTTTCCCATTACAAATCTGGCTGAAGCAGTTCTCCTCTCACCATCCTGTTTTAACCATATTTGGTGTACATTCTGTGGCCGTGCTGCCTATGGAGTTTCACCGTCTGACTTGGACGACTTAATTCTTTATATGCTCAATTAAATTTTAGAAACTGACAGATCCATTTTTATACTAAAGGACTAAGGTTAGTTACACTGTCCACGACCTGTAAACAGTTTTAAATCCTGGCTCCCTGTCGGAGATCAGCTCATCAGCATTGTCTGCCCTTCATTTCAGGGGGAAAAGTTCCCTCCCTTGTACAAATGACCAGTGATTGTAATCCCAGGGGTGGTGAGAAGACAAAGCCAAAAGCCGTGTTGCTTTCCCCAAGGCAAGAGGAGCTCTGTGCAGCGGGGAACGGGCTCGGTGCAGAGCACACAGGCAGAGTGCGGGGCGCTGTTGCTGAACAACTCGCTCCTGGGTGCCCGAGGAGGAAGGTGGGAATGGAGACTTGAAAGTGTAAAGCATCAGCGGGAATAACGGGGGTGTTCCTCCTCCAGCCGATGACTTGTGCTGTGTGTCACTGTACGTGCATGAAACACACTCTGCCACACCTCCCTTCCCTTGTGTTTTGATGGTTGGGTTGCCTTTCTCTGCCCTTGCTTTGTGCTTTTCTGGGCAATGACCTGTAATTTGTTGTAAATACTGTAGCTGCGATCCGCAGTTCGTCCCTTCACGATTCCTCCTTGCAGCTTGCCTATCCACATGTGATATTTATTAAATCCACCTTGGAACTGCCTACCGACACCGGAACACTTCGGAATCTTTGCTATGGATTGATCTAAAAAATGCAAATTAAAGTATTTTCTGCTACAACCTTCTTTTTGTGAATGGCATTTTTGCAGGTTTGCTTCATTTTTTTTTTTATTTTTTTTTCACTTTTCATTTAATTTACCTTCCAGCTGCACTTTGTTGAAATTAGGTAGCTTAAATGATTTCTGTGCCAGTCGGCTGAGGTTAAGATGCCGAGCAGGGTTTCATTCGCGCTTTAATCCTGCTCAAAAGGGGAACTGCAAGCCGTGTAGCTCCTGCTGGTGCTGCTGCTGGTGCTGCTGCTCAGGGCGCGCTGTCGCCTGTCAGCACAGCAGAAATCCCTGTGGCAGAACTCCCAGGCCTTCCTGTAAGAAGTACAGCCGAATGCAGCTGCCGTTTCAGTCCCGTTGGTTTCCGAGGTGTCAAGGCTCATTTTGAAATGAAGTTGGGCCCAGCTTGGCCCTTTCTCAGACTTAGTTACAGAATTGACTATATAAGCTATCTTTTTTTCCCCTGGTTGGTTGACTCAGTGGGGCTTTTCATGTGAAATTATTCCCCCTAAGGGGTTTCTGCCTCCTCCTGTGGATGTATTCTTAAATTATCCTGTCATTAAATTCAATACATGTATTTCATCCTGTTTAGGTGGGTAAGTTACACAGGTGAGGGACAATTACAGTGATTTAATTTAAATTGAAGATCTTCCCTTTCCCGTTGTTGTTTCAGTCTCCCATGTCTTGAGAGTATTTGATTCCTGACTTGAGGTGGGTTATGGTCACCTGTAAATCCCCTTTTGGCGTGGCTGCTGTGGGGCAGGGATTAAGGTGTTTTAAGCCCGGAATCCTCGGAATGGAATTTGTGCTGCGCAGCTCTCTCTGCTGTGAGGGAAATGGAATTCCTGCTGACTTTTTTCACTCTGGGTCTTCAGGCAGTTCTGTGCAACTGCGGTTGTAGAACTTCAAAGGGCTTAATGAAATCCTTGTTCCTGTAACCTTCTAACTCTGAGACCTTTCTAAAGCTCTGCCTGCATTGAAGGCTTTTTTCCTTCGATGAATGTTGGGGAAGAAGTGGAGGGACTAACGGAAGCTCTGGAAGCAGCAGGTGCTTCTGCCAGGGGCAAGGCTCCCACTTCAATTTTTACCACGAAGGCCTCAAAACCCAAAGACCGGGCCGGTGAGCGTGGCACTGGTTTGTCTTGACCTGAGCGACTCCCTGCCCTTTCTTGTATTCCCCTGTAGCACCTGTGGAACGTGTAGGAGAACTCTCTACTTGTAGCTCCTGGAGCTGAATATGAGGAAAACATTGAGCCTGTCCCCTGTCTGGGGGTGCCGAGGTACACCTCAAAACAGATGACTTCTACAGGAAGAGAAGATCACTGTAAGAAGTACATTTTTCTCCTGGTTAAATGTGGATGGAATTAGAGTATTTGTTTTATGTTGGGGTGGGGAAGGAGATGCTGGGGGCACAGAGCTCTTCACAGCAGAGCACACCAGACAGTACTGGGCTCGAGTTGTGTTAGGGTTCTTGCTTCCCTTAGGAAGCCTGAAAATAATTATTAGTGATCTATCTGCAAATCTCACCTGTTACAATTATATATATCCACCATTCCCATCTCAAACCACCAAATTCATCCCTGAACATAAAAGCCTGAAGAAGAGCTTTGCAGACCTTGTGGTGGTTATGCAAAATTCATCCTCTGGCTCCACTTGAGGTTTTCCTGCTTTACGCATTTCTGGTTCTTGTTCTATTCCCAAAGGACACCTCCTAGGTTTTTAATAAATATTTATGGGGTTATATTTACTATCTTCATGGACAGGTATTGGACCTGCTTTTCAAGGTCTTCAGGTTCAACAAGGCCAAGTACCAGGTCCTGCACTTGGGTCACAACAGCCCCATGCAGCACTACAGGCTTGGAGAAGAGCGGCTGGAGAGCTGCCTGGCAGAAAAGGACCTGGAGGCACTGGTCCACAGCTGGCTGGATGTGAGCCAGCAGTGTGCCCAGGTGGCCAAGAAAGCCAACAGCATCCTGGCCTGTATCAGGAACAGTGTGTTGAGTGGGACTCAGGAGGTGAGGGACACCCTGTATTCTGTACTGGTGAGGCCCCAGCTGAAGTGCTGTGTAGTTTTGGGCTCCTTGCCACAAAAAAAGACATTGAGGTGTGGGAGTGGGTCCAGGGAAGGGCGATGAAGCTTGTGAGGGGCTTGGAGGGTAAGTCTTATGAGGAGAGGCTGAGGGACCTGGGATTGTTCAGCCTGGAGAATAGGGGGCTGAGGGGAGACCTTATCACCCTCTACAACTACCTGGAAGGAGGCTGTAGAAAGGCAGGGGTTGGTCTCTTCTCCCAAGTCACAGGCAGTAGGACAAGAGGAAATGGCCATAAGTTGCACCGAGGAGGTTCAGGTTGGATGTTAGGAAAGATTTTAGGAAAGAGCATTGGCATGGGCTGCCCAGGGAAGTGTTGAGGCACCATCCCTGGAGGTATTCAAAAGATGGGGTGTTGTAGTGCTGGGGGACATGTTTTAGTGATGGCTTTTTATCAGTTAGGTTGATGGTTGGACTAGATGATCGTAAAGGTCCCTTCAACCTAGAGAAGTCTATGATTCTACAGAACCTATCTGGAAAGGATTGACACAGATGATTGCATAACTTAATTTTTCAAGCTTCAAAATTTTCAGCCTGTCACCAGGTTCCAGCCAGAGCAGAGACCCATCTCTGCCCTTCCGAGACCGTCCCTGCTGCTGCTCAGAAGACTCAGTTTTCTTACTTTCTTGGAAGGATGGGGTGCGTTTTAAGACTGTGCCTAGAGTATGGATGACTCTGGGCCTCCAGCCCTCGCCCCGCAGTGCCTGAGCAGTGAGGTGGTGATCCAACGAGTAAATGTGGCTCCCAGACCGTAGCAGTAACTTCAAAAGACTGTGTTTAATTGGGTTGATAGCTTTCCCTCACACGTAGGAATTGCTGCCATGCATCTGAACAACCCACCAGCGTCTTTACAGGAGATTGGTCATAACCCCGGATTTCTAAGCAAATACACAGTGTAAAAATAAAAATACTTAGAAAATAATTATGCTGTTTCACTTCATGAAATTTGCTCTTTTAAAACGAGCATAAAATGATTAAATTATACTCTCTAGCAACTCTATTCAAAGCCAGAAACACCGTGGCTTGGAACAAGGTATTAATTAGAACAGTTCAAAGTTTAAATCATTAGCTTATACTTTTCCTTGAACTATGAAAAGCTCGTGGCAAAGACAAGTTCTTCATTTCTCTGTGCACAGGAACAGGAACACTTCTAAAAACCAAAAGGTGAAGAAGAATTGCTAAGCTTTGTGGGTTTGTTCACAACGTTTGTTTTAATATTGGAATGTCCTAGAATGCTGTAGTTGAAGTTATATAGGGCTTGGCCGGTCCGTATCCAGTGTCGGATCTTGCTGGAGGGATCCTATGTAAGCCATGAAGCTGTTGCTCTGGTGGCCCCAGTCGTAGTAGTCTGCAGAGAAACTGGAAAAGAAAAGAGAAGAACTAGTGCCTGGCAGGTTGGTTCTGCGGGTGCCTGGTTAGTGAATGCAGGCAAAAAGCAATGGCAGAGATGGTAGTTCTCAGGCTGGAGCACAACAAGAAAGCCCTGAGCTTGGGTTCAGGCAGCTATTGATTTATGGGATCTGCCACTTATTTTGGTCCAAGCGTCCTCAACTCGCTCTTTCCTGATTCCTCTAGTTCACTGAAGGCTCTCCCCTTCCTGCTTCTCTCATCCAGGTGTTTGAGGGCCCCAGAAGCTGTCCTGCCACTGCAAGGACCTGTCCGTGACTGAGCTAAACCTCCTGAACCTACACAGACGGGCCGGCTACTTGGTCAGCTGCTCTGGCATGTGGCTTCTCTCCCACGCACCGTGTGAGACAAGGCACGTGGCTAGTGTGGTTTCCACTGGGAACTGTGCCTGTTACACAGGTGTGGCTGGTTCCCTCTGCCTCCAGCTGTAGGCTGGTTTGGTTTAGTTGGTGCCTGGTGTGCACCACCTCCAGCATGCTCCCTGGGTTCAGTTACTGTGGGGAAAACTAAGGCAGGGGTAGGACGACCGATAACTGTAAATAGTGACCGTCCAGCTCCACTGGACCGTGCTCTGGGCTCAGAGACAGTGACTACACAGCCGTTGGCTACATGAGCGATGGAAACTAGATCCAGGAACGGTAGCCGTGGCTGGCAAGTTAACCCGTGTCTTCAGTCGACTGATTACACTAACGTCCTACTAGTGGGCTGTAGCTTCAGGAAGAAGCAAACGAGTAATGCAACCCTGAACCTCCTCTCAGGGCAGAAGAGTGTCCTGGCAGCGTCTTGCCTTTGCCATGCTGGGTGCTGCCGTTCTTGCTGGGAGCTGCCCCTTCCTGGAAGGGAAGCTCCCTTACCTAAAGCTCCCCGTGACACAGAGAAAACAGACTTTTTGAGCCAGTTCTGGGCTGTGTTAGGCAGATTCCTGCAAGCTTTCAGCACATGGGAAAACAAGTGCCCCCTTCATTTCAGGTAAAGCCCGAGCCATGTTACAGGGCAACCTAAGTTGAGAGGCTTCTCACCACCACCATCACAAGCTGCTGCCCACGCTGCTGGGCTTTTCCCCACTCTCCCTGAAGGCTGGAGACAGCTGGTTTTCCAGGTTGCCTTGTTCACATGCGAAAACTACTAACTAGCACTCCTCAGGCTACTCCTGGGAGAAACAGAGGGTGGAACATGCAGCCCAAAAATCTGACCTGAGTTTTTCAGTGGCACGCTGTTACAGTTCTTACATTACGGAACCAGTGTCACTCTTGTGTCCTTGCGGTCTCTGTGGGGCCCTTGGGAGTCCTATAATCACTGGGTGCCGCCCTTCCACTCCAGCTTCCCCACCCCCTGGCATTTATGCAACCGTTGGAGCTGGACAATTCACACTGCGCTTTTGCAGCGTGCGGGAGTTGGTCCTCCTCCAGTTTCTGTTACGGGAAGCGAGCGGTTCCTCTCGTATCTCACCTGCCCTGTGCCCCCGGTGGCGCAATATTCCACGCTAGATCGTCATCGCTGTCGTATCTGCGAGGGTTGTCAAAGAAATAAGATCTGGGACTGAAGCCGTGACTTGGGACCATTCCTGCGTTGGCCTGAGGGACAGGAAACCACGGTCAGGACTTGCAACACACAGATAAACTCTTTGCTGCCTGGCTTCTAAAAGAAGTCACTGCAGACTTACCTTCTGGCTTCCAAAATAAAATAGGCAATTTTACATTTGCTGTAGAGGGTAGATACCTTTCTGCACTTTGTGTTTTTCTCTGCCAGCACAGCAATGGTCTACTCCTCTTAATGGCTTCTCCTTCCCCTTCCTCCTAGCGAACAGATACGGCTCATTCCGGAAACCACCCTCCAGTATCCAGGTACCCTGCCAGCTGAATTCCCATCCATCCTCAACCCTTCCGGCTTTTAGCCGCCTGGCTTGGAGTGAGCGCCAGGAAGCAGCTGAGGAGCTGGGAGGACATGAAACACCTAAAGGCATTTGGTTTTACCTCCCGTGCTTGTAACGCTCCCCCCTGGTGTGTTACCTCCCCTGCCTCAGGAACCCATCATGCTGAGCTCTGGCACCTCTCACCCACAGCTGAAATGTCCCTTAGGACCCCTTGGAGCAATTTCAGTGTCTACCCAAGAGTGCTGTGAGGGGCTGAATCCCAAGGAAAGGTCCTTGGATAAAACAGGGAAAAGGGTGTACATGTAACCCCTCCATTTACCAAGCACTTTGCTTGTATTCCCCTATGAATCAAACCAGAAAACACTGAAGCTTCAAAAGGTCAGTTTCTGGAAACGGTGCAGAGGGGACATCTAGGACCCTGCTGAGCCTCTTCCACAGATCCACTGGTTCTGTCTCCAGAGACTAGGGCTCCCTGCACCTGTGGATAAGCCAAGATGACATTGTCTCCTTGGCCTTAAGCTGGAGAGTAGTGTAGTCTCCTATTTTTTGGATGTAAATAACTTTGACAAAGATGAACCAAAAATAGATCTCCATTTCCAACGTTTGTCTGGCTGAAGGAAGGGAAGGCACAGGACCACGCACCGTGGTTACCTTGTGTCAGCACCAGCGCACAGAGATGCCTCGTTCCAGGCTATAATTGCCTGCTGAGTGGAGCTTTACATCTGAGCAGCACTGAACACAGGCTGCCTCTAAGCTAACTTTTTGTTTCTGAAGTCCTGAATAAAATTTAAAACCAAAGCACAACTCTTTCTTAGAATCATAGAGTCACTTAGGTTGGAAAAGACCTTTAAGATCATCGAGTCCAACTGTTAAACCAGCACTGCTAAGTTCACCACTAAGCCACGTCCCCAAGTGCCACATCTGCATGTATTTTAAATACCCCCACACAACCACTTCCCTGGGAAGCCTGTTCCAAATGTTCGATAAACCTTTTGAGTGAAGGAAATTTTCATAATACCGAAATACCTAATACCTAAACCTCCCCTGGTGCAACTTGAGGCCATTTCCTCTTGTCCTATCACCTTGACTTGGGAGAAGAGACCAACCCTCACCTCTCTACAACCTCCTTTCAGGTAGTTATAGAGAGTGATAAGGGCTCCCCTCAGCCTCTTCTTCTCCAGGCTAACCAACCCAGCTCCCTCAGCTAATCCTCATAAGACTTATGTTCCAGACCCTACACCAGCTTCATTGCTCTTCGTTGGACCTACTCCAGCACCTCAATGTCTTTCTTGTAGTGTGGGACCCTCACTACAAGAACAACCCAACTGAACACAGTAGTCAAGGTGGGGCCTCACCAGTGCTGAGTACAGAAGGACCATCACTTCCTTAGAACTGCTGGCCACACTGTTCCTGATACAGGCCAGAATGCTGTTGGCCTTCTTGGCCAACTACTCACTCACATTCAGCCAGCTGTGGAGCAACCCCCCACCTCGCTACAACCTCCTTTCAGGTAGTTGTAGAGAACAATAAGGTATCCCCCTCAGCCTTCTTTTCTCCAGGCTGAACAACCCCAGGTCCCTCAGCCTCTCCTCACAAGACTTACTCTTCAGACACCTCACAAGCTTCATTGCCCTTCTCCAGACCTGTTCCAGAACCTTAACATCTTTTTTTTTTTTGTAGCAAGGGGCCCAAAACTACACAGCACTCCAGATGGGGCCTCGCCAGTGTGCAATACAGGATGTCCATCATCTCCTGAGTCCCACTTACCACCCTATTCCTGATGCAGGCCAGGATTCTGTTGTCCTTCTTGGCCACCTGGGCACACTGAGCCAGCTGTGGACCAACACCCTCAGGTCCTTTTCTTCAAGGCAGCTCTCCAGCCACTCTTCTCCAAGCCTGTAGCACTGCATGGGGTTGTTGTGACCCAAGTGCAGGACCTGATACTTGGCTTTGTTGAACCTCATCCCACTGACCTCGGCCCATTGATCCAGCCTGCCCAGATCTCTCCGTAGAGCCATCCTATCCTCAAACAGATCCAGATTCCCTCCCAACCTGGTGGAATCTGCAAACTTACTGAGGGTGCACTTGATCCCCTCATCCGGATCATTGATAAGGGTACTAAGATATTCTTGGGATTGGTCCTTATTTAAAATTCTTTTTTTACTAAATCAGAGTTGTTTAGAAATTTTTAACTAAAAGAGGGTTTGTTTTAATTCTAACCCCGTGCTTTCTGGGCAAGCATATTTCAACCACTGGACCATTTGACACTTAACTGCTTTAACGATTACAGCCTACTGAACAGGTTAAAGTCCTGTGGCCCTTGGTCTCCCTCTTGTGGCATACTGGCACCGAAGTTCAGTTTTGCCTTGCTACCTTCATTTTCTGTTTCTTTATAACATAGTTGTTTCCTGTTTTCCTCTTATCATGATACTGTTTAGCATAAGTATAAAAGTATAAACCTTCTGTAGGAAAAAGAAAAAATCCATATATGACCTATTCACTGTGACAGATTATGTCTACCCCCAAAGTGGAATGGTACCCATAAAAGAAGTGGTATCACTGATGGCTCTTCTGACCTGTATCTTTATGAAGTTGGAGATTGAAGGCTTTCTGCAAATCATAATGCAAAAAGATAATGTTGCATTTCCTACTGCAGTGCTCTTTGAGTTGTGAGAGAACCCTGCCTGTTTGACTCCACTGGAGCTCTCCTTTGAGTAGGATTCCAAGTCTTTATGTGATCAGCTTGTTGAGAGATTCTACCCTATCCTTTATTTTCTCTTGTGAATCCTTCCATGCTACCCAAACTTGATCACCAGGTCTAGCCTTACTAACCTCACTTTAAATAAAATTAGATGTCTCTGTGGTCACTTTTTAGAAGAGCAGCACCACTGGACGGTGCTTTAAAACGTTTCTTCAGTTTGCAGTTAGCTCCTAGAGCAGGAATGGGGCTGAGATTTTTTTTGTGATGGACGCTGGGGTCCATAAGGTTTCTTAGTCTGATGTCGAGTATCACAGGTGAGCAGTAAGAAGGGCTTTATACTGGTGGGGATTTGTCACTTCCTTGTTCAGTTTGGTTTGATTGTTGTCTCTGAAATCTGTATGTGAGAATAAAATCCGTCACCTTCGCTAAAAAGTTATTCTGCTAATCGCTTCTCTTCCTTGTGAATTTACCATTCACATCCTTCTTGGGGAAAAGTGGCTTTGGTTTGGTTTGGCCTACAGAAACAGAGACATTACCTCAGCAATCCTAGTGCAGGGCTGATATTCCCCGTGAGCCTGTCAACCTGCATATCCTACGCTTACCTGGAGATATTGCCTACAGCTATTAAAAATCTATTAACTACCTAGATATTAAGGATACTTATAGGGAATTATCCTTATAAACTGCATCTTAATCTCTGCTCTGCTGAAATAACAAGCAAAAATGTCAGCAACTGCTTGTTATGGCTATTGGTCTTTGACGTGGAAACAATTCAATGGGTACCGGCCTTAAAGAACCCCATCCATTATTTCATGGACGCCACTGAACAGTTAGCACACAACCATTTTCATTGCTGTGTGATGGCCAACCCCAAGTTTGGATTACAAACTCTTTTTCCACTGACTCCAATACAGCACTGTATTAACTCAAAGGGAAGATGACCCTAAATTTAAGACAGTTCCTGATTTTTAAGTTAAAATGCTTGAGAAACAGCTTTTCTTCCTTCTGGGTAGATATGATTAATTTCTTTCATGAGAAGTTAGTCTAAAGAAGTGGGAAGTTTGGGTTGCTTTTATTCTGCCCAAGGACACAATGAAAAAGAGAAGTCCAGATGTAAAGAAGCAGCAGCTCCTTCAGAAGCTGAGCCCCCTGGACATGCCTGGACATTACACTAACAAATACAGTAACAAATGCCACTTACAAGATCTTTTGTAGGGTTTCGGACACGGAAGAAATATACAACCAAGGAAGTAGGCAAGAGCTCCCAGATGAAGAGGATCACTCCGAACACTATGTAACCCGCATCTCCCAGCTGACATTTCAGATCTGCCTGTTGAAAAGTCAAAGAGAAAAGCGTTTAAAAATAAAGACTGCAGCTCATTTAAAGGTGCAAGAGTCACCATGTCTTCTTATGAAGATGTGTATTTAAGTGGCTGAAAAGCTTGACAACATGTCAGAAATTCCATCCAGTGAAGCCAGATTAACCTGGCTAATGAATACAGGCATACTATAAAAATCAATATGCTATCTTATCTTGTTGGGTACATAACTTCCCTTTCTTTCTACTTTTTCTCCTCCCACCTCCACCTCCTGCTATCTTTCCTTCAGCACAATCAAAGCTTAATGCAGGGGTCTTCCCAGACTAAGAGCCTGGTAAGCAACCGTTTGATCAAGTGATCAAACACAAGTAATGAGAAATTAGCTCTCCAGCCCTTTTCCAGATGGGAATAATACATAAAAGATCGATCAATGCTCTGGTCTTCAAGGGCATTGCAGGCAATCTGGCTTTTAAAAGTTAAGGCTTGGATCCCTTCAAATTGGTGCACATTATTAGCTTGAATAACCATGCTGTTGTTCCAGCATTAGCTTTGAACTTCTCTCTAGATTTCCCCTCCACCATTTACCACTGCTGTAGAGGGCAAATCCTGTCCTTTTGCGTGCTTTGTAGGGAAGAGAAAAAAGTAATGTTTCTGACAGGTGACCTGAGGCAGTACAACAGTACAAACATTGGGCTGTACTTTTGAAAGTGACTTTTGGTTCTGATACCAAATTGAGTACCTGCTTCTTAGTTCCAGGCCCTTTACATATGGTTCAAATAATTTGCTTCAAAATCCAGGCAGCCTTAATGTCACAAGTCAGATCAGATGTTCAAAAATAAGTAGTAGTGACCTCAGGCCTAAAGCATTCCAGTGAGCTCTCTATGAACAACCTCTGCCTTCACCAAGGAAAACGGGACAAAATATTCTGGCCATAAAGTTCCAGTCCCTGTCACTCCAGACTGTAAGTAGTTCCCCCTGCAAGGGGTCAGCGGGAGCAGCAGCAACACTCAGGCCACAACAACACGAGGGAAAATGTTTGATGCAGGAGATGAGTCACAACCTAGTGCTCTTCTGCCTAAACCTCTGTGTTCTCATTACATGAAGCAGCATCACTTATCTGCACTCCTCTTTTCTACACCATAGCAGGTTTGATTAGTGGTCCCTTGACAGACCCTATTCAACCGACTCTTAATGAGGTCCCCTGGGAAATCCTACCCTACTGTTTACCTACTTCATATTTACAGTTTTATCTGCTGCTCAACAGAAAATGTTTTAATGGCTCCAGGTTTGCTTGGCCACCCTGGTAATACAAGGCCCCCGTGTGGCTGGGAACACTGCTTCTGGTCTGCAGGTGGTTGCTGAGAGGGTGAGGAGACGTCAAGGGTCTGGGATTTTGAGACCAAACAAAATATAGTTATGGTCCAGCCTGAGGCCTGCCATTTTGCCTATCCTTGACAGTGCTGGAGCGCTGCTGGGACACAACTACATGCTTCAAAGCAGAGAAAGGAGATAGATGCCCAAATTTCATAAAGTTCAACACAGAATCCCCTGCTATTTCCTTTAATGTTTTTATCACCATTAGTTTTCAATCTATCTGAATTGTCACTTGCAATTTAAGGTTGGGAAGTCTTATCCTTAAACGACAGAAGTTATCACAACAATGACAGAACTGCAGTAAGTACCTCTACAGCCCTGGATGGCAGTGGGAGATTTGATGATGACTTCAGAACTGAGGATTTCAGTGGAATCAAGTACTGTTTTTCTGCTTCTCCAAGTACAGTACGTTCTTTATAATGGACAAAGCACTTCTCTTTTTTTAATAAAAGGCTTTTTTTTTTTAAAGAATAAAATCAAGGTAAACAAAAGACTGTTTTTTTAAAAATTATTTGGCTAGTGGTTACTTCTTTCTTTTAGCACTGAGGGGTTTTTTTTCCTCCTTATGCTGAAATTACCAGAAATTTGCATTCCTTGAGCAAAACAATCTTACTGCATTGAATAAAAGAAAAAGAAAAAAAAAAAGGATTTTATTATATTAATTCCTTTTGTCATAGCATTTCAGAAATCAGCCATCACATATAGAATGAGTTTTTCTCATCAGCAAATATTTTCCTACTTGCCTGATCTGATACGTTGTACCAATCGTAGTCAAAAGAGTTGACTTTCTTGGTTTGGGAAAACGATAAGATGAACAAGTTGTAACAGGCTCGTGAGGTATAAAGTAGAATAACAGTCACTCCTATACTTGTCACCTGACAGACAGATGAGCCCTGGAAGAGATTTAAGCACAGGTTATTATTCATAAGGGAAGCTGACAAGAACATTACTTTGCTTGGACTTCAAGGGTTGTCGTGCTACTCTGCCTAATGCAACCGACATTTTCTCTTTCCTTCTTTGACCAGTACATCCTATACTATGTATATTCCTGTACTTTATCAGTATGGTTCTTCCCAGGAAATGGTAGTGGTTCCAGCCCTTACCAAGATGGGCTGTGACTAATTCCTACAACTTATTGCAAAAGTGCTATTTCCAGCACTGCAAACGCGTAAGAACTACACTCGGTATCAAACAGAGGAAGGGAACTCAGCTTTCAGCCCTGTGTTAGCTATAGAGCATCCTGCAGCAGGTGCTGGCTGGCCAGCATGATGCAACCTTGCAGCTTTTTGCAGCTGCTGGCTCCACATCTATTTTCTAAGTAGAGAGCGCATCGGACCGGTCAGCAGTTAAGCACGGCACAGACAGGAACAGAACATCCTGCCTTACCTAATGTCAACACAGAGGAGACAGAGTGGAAGCATGGCCTACGGGCAGAGTGACCATGGCAGGGCAGCCTATGAGTGGGAGCTGGGGCACATGGGGAAGGAACGAGATGACAAAGTGTGAAATCACAACAGTTCCTAAGCCCCAAAGAGAAAAATGGACTGAGCAGGGGAAAGAACCTAATCCAATGTAAGGAATAAGTGAGATGCTTGCCTGCTATGTCAGGTGGGAAGGGTCACTGACGGGCACCAGCACAGGAGTTGTGACAGCAAGAGAGGAAGGAATCCAGGAGCCATGGCTGCGGGATCAGTGTGAGTCTGATCACAGAGGCAGGCAGATGTACAAAAATAGGACTGAGTGGCTTTGAAGGAAGCTCAAAGTAAATTATGTGCAGCTAGCTCTGGAACGGTGCTTTGAACGGCCAAAGGAGGCAAGGTAGGTTAAAGCTCTGGGCTTTTAGAGAAGCGAGATACCTTGCAGTCATTTGCTTCACTAGCCCTGCCCTCTCCCTCTCCCGGCTGAGACCCACACCAGAGGATGGACTCCTCACATTTATGTGCGAAAGGGAAAGAGAGAGAGGGGGGTCAACTTTCCAAGAGATATTGCTCCTGCCCTCACAGAACCTTTTATACCAGGGTGGGAGACAGAAGGGTCTGCACCCTATTCCCTCCACCCACTCACTCTGCTTCCAGGTTTGCAGCCAAGGAGCAGAGGTGACAGAGCACAGACATAACAAAATGGCTAGTGAAGTATCAGGGCAAGTCACCGAGTCGAGTCACCAGGTCCTGAATCCATGGCCTTCAGGAGACTACCCAGGTGCCTTTGCTGCTCACCCACGCTCATGGCTTTTGTCCCTGTGGCTCTGTCAATCCAGCTCCTCAGTCTGCAATCCCTGGTGAATGTCACTAAAGAGGAGCTCAGGGGCTGGTCAGAAAAGCCTGCTGAAAACTAGCTTGCCTATTTTCCCAGCAAAATAATACTGATTGATAGAACAGTCAGGCTTAGGAGTATTACAAAATCCCCAGTACAGTCAGCCTGACTGAATTCCTGCTTACAACACGATGGAACTACCACCATCCACTGGACCACAACCTGCAGCCGTGTCAGGAGTGTGTCAAGACCCTGCTGCTATACGGGAATTGAAGCCAGACACATAGAAGGTGGTGGTGAAAGCTGTGGCAAGATCAGCAAGCAGGAAATGCCACAAAAAGGAAATGTTTGCTAGGCACTTCTCTATTCTCCTTTGGTACTAGTAAATCTGTGATGCTGTCATGGAAACCGAGGGTGAGAGAGCAGAGAGAAGCTGCTGACTGGCACATACCATATCACAGCTCAGTGGCATTTACGAACTGTGGACAGCAGAAATGAAGAGCAGAATTGGGTCACTATTCCCCTGTATAGGTTTCCCTACATAGCTGTCATTCTTTAGTAGTTAGTAGTTAAATATGCTGCACATTTAACTTCAATCCCACCAAATAGAGGAAGGTGGGTAAAAGTGTCCTGGTTTTGCTGCCAGTCGATATACTTAGTGGACTGGGGAAGGGAGAGTGCAGCAGTAGAAGTAAAGCCAGAGGAATCCTTTTTCAGTCCCAGGCCTCCAGAGAAGAGAGGGGGAGCCCCGAGTTTGTATCATGTCCCACTACTTGTGCTTCTGGCCAGCACAGAACCGGCCCAAGTCGGTATCTACAGGCAGGGCCTTTCTTTTGCTGCTGTAGCCCCGACGCAGCACACCAGGCTGGTCCCCTGTGTGACTGTGTTCTCACATGTGGTCAGACGATGCGTGCCAGCAGACGGGAGATGCAAATGAAAGGCTGCCGGTACTGATGCCTATCTACATGCACCATCTGCAATGTTGCTTCTACCATATCACTGCAGAGGATGGATTTTTCTTCTTTAGCTAGTTTTTTTCAGCACAACAGTAGCAGATTAAACCAGGATGTTTTTTCACTGCCAGCTCCAGCCATCTGTATCCGTAAGTATGTGCAGTCAAATCCTACTGGAAATCCCCAGAGGAACTCCCATTTCAGGTCAGCAGAAAGGAGCAAAGCACTCTTTCATTCTCATTTCCACACTCAGACTTTCACCAGCTGAGCACTCTGTCTTTCCTGGCTGCAATAATGTTAGAGTTTGCTTGGTTTTTTGTGAAATAGCTTGAAGTAAAGAAGATCAAGTTTCCTGCAGGAGGAGGAAATGGAACAAAGTAATCCACCAAAGCCTCCCTTAGGTTAACACTGCTTTGTTACACAGATTTATGCTTCTGTGATTTGCAGCAGTAGAAAAACTTTCCTTACTAGTAAAAATAATCCACAGTCCATGCCCTTTGGTCAGCAAGTGACAGGCTTGAAAGAAACAAAACAAACTAAGCTGTGTTTTTAAATCTTCTAGTCAGCCCTGAACTTTCAGTTGTTGTGCAGTATGGCCAGATTTGAGTAAACAGGAAAAGCACTACTTTCATCTGATTAAGGAAACAGAGAGGACTTTTTGTATAAGATTTTCTAAATAGTAGCTGAAACACATTTTTGAAAGGTTTGTTGTGGTAAAGTTAATGTGCTATTAGTTAAACTAATAATTTTAACTATTTACTGCAAACACAGGGACCTCTGAAAGTCCTGTTTCATTATTATAATAAATACAGAACACCCTCACTGATTTTATAATAAACACTGCAGGCTTAGTTGATGCCACTCAGCACCTCGACCACTGAATGTGTCCAAATCTGAAAACCTAACAATATTTCTTTAAAGAACATTTTTTTTTAAATAGAAAAAAAAAACCATAGAGTAATATGAGAGACTTTTTTCCCCTCCTCCCCACTTGGCTGAATTTATAATTCACTAAGTCTTTTAAAACACATTCTCATTATCTATAGGGCAGTACACAAATGTATAAAGGAAGATTCATATTCCTCTGTCTGGCTCATCTTCAGCATGCTGCTACCTTTAACATTTCACTTCCTCAGTCAATAACTTGACAAGCTGAAAGATCCCAAAGTATAGAGCAGTATCTGAAATGATACTTTCTGCAGAGCATAGGGTTAGAAGACTAGTCTTCAGATGGGGATCTGAAGAACACAGTATCCAGCTGTGAGAAACTCCAGCCAGTAAGTTCTGTAAATTCTGCCTCAAAACAACACATTTTGGGGTCGCTGGTGTTAGCCAAAAGCCCCATTGCTAGCACTTAGGATTTAATTCATATATCAAGCAGGATGGCCAGTCACTGTAAAGTTTAAGGCCTCCAGCTCTCAGAGGATTCTAAGGAAATGCATGACTTTGCCTCGCACTGCCTTTGTCTGTCAGGAGGTACTTGAAAAGAATGGAAAATGTACCTTACCTTGGACTCCAAGTAAATGTTGGCTAAAGACATCTTGGAAATCTTATACAGGCAGATGGAGAGTGAAACAGCGCACAGCACAAACAACGTGTCATTAATTGCCACCCGGACAGAGACAATGACTTTTCTTTCAGAATTCTGTGTCCTCACCAATACTGCACATGTTAAATTCACCAAGAGGAAGAGGAGACTTATAAAAAGAGAAGCCAGGTAGAGGGGCAACCTGGGAGAGTGAGGAGAAAACAGTTTTAGCGACATTGTTCAGTGTCAGTCAGGAGACGGAAGTTGCACTCTGGCCCATGAAAGCTGCACGTGTTGGGCTGCCACAGCTGACAGGGTGAGCAGCCCGAGCCCAAATCAAAGCACTCCAGATTGCTGGAGAGATTAAGTTAGCTCATTTCGAACCTGTTTTTACAGTTACACAACAAGCTGTAAGTAAAGAAACTAATGCCAAGCAGCAAACCACGGAAGGCTGCTTGCAGTAGAAATACAACAGAACAGTTCTTAAAAACTACTTAAAATACCTGTGTACTTTCTTAGAGCATGCACTTCATATACAGCACAAACCCTCTGACTACTCACTGACAGGACAAACCTCACAGAAGGCTGAGTTGCCCGGAATGGACCGGTTTTACTACACCACTACTGCCATCTGAAGCTTCACTGACTGCTGATGTTTGCCACCAGATTTCATATTAAGCTGAGGAAGTGCCTAACAGTAGAAAAAATCTCTGAGTGCCGGTTCCCCCAGCATCTTTCTCTGTCTCTTTTCCTAAATAACTTGGTCATGGGCAACCTCTTGAAAGGCACATTGAGAAATTTAAACATGCATATTGATTCTGGGTTGGCCTTTCACCATCTATGCCAGGCAAAAGGTTCATTTGCACAACCACAGGAGCACAGGTGGAACAGGAATGGAACAGGCACAAGCCCAGAAGCTCGACTGAATCTCCCCATCTTTTTTTCTCCCACCTACCCAGCACTGGTATCTGCAATATAAGTATACCACATACTCCAAGAAAAGCTGCTTCTAATTGCTCTTTACTCCTACACACAGCTGCAGAGCTTTTAACTTATTTTTTTTTTAAAAAAAAAAAAGCACCTTTTCATTTCAGGTGTTTGCTTACTGCATTATCAGTGTGGACCAAGGTAATTACTTATACGGGTCATAATCTGTACTCACTGAACACAAGGTTTTGGCCACAGCTTTTCATGCCTGCTGGGAGCTTTGAATTTGGCTGCCAACAAACATCTAGGCTGTACCCGAGGAATCGAATTCTGATTGTTTAAAAATACCTAATGCTGATCTTTTTCTTTCACACATTCATATCCTTTTGGGGTAACATCAAGCTAGCTACAAAGCCGAAGCATAGCCGGCTTCTTTTCAGGGGGCAAAAAGGACACAGTATCACAGAATCACAGAATGGTAGGGTTAGAAGGGACATTCAGAGATCATCTAGTCTAGTCCCTCCACCAAAGCAGTGTCACCCAGAACAGGCTGGACAGGAACACATCCAGGTGGGTCTTGAGTGTCTCCAGAGAAGGAGACTCCACCACCTCTCTGGGCAGCCCCTTCCAGTGCTCTGGCACCCTTAAAGTAAAGATTTTTTTCTGCATGTTCCGATGGAACTTCCTGTGTTCTAGTCTGTGCCCCTTGCCTCTTGGCCTTTTGCTGGACTCCAGTCTGGTCCCATCCTCTTGGTACCCACCTTGGTACCTTTAGATATTTATAAGCATTGATGAGATCCCCTTTCAGTTTTCTCCTCTCCAGGCTAAACAGCCTCCAGGTGTCTCAGCCTTTCCTCATGAGAGAGATGCTCCATTCCCTTTATCACCCTTACAATCCTCCACTGGTCTCTCTCCAGTAGTTCCTTATCTTTCTTGAACTCAGGGGCCCAGAACCACATACAATACACCAGATGAGGTTTCACCAGGGCAGAGTAGAGGCAGAGGATGATCTCCCTCAGCCTGCTGGCCATGCTCTTTTTAATGCACGGCAGGATACCATTGGACTTCTTGGCCACAAGGGCACTTTGCTGGCTTGTGGTTTTCTGCAGAGCTGCTTTCCCTCACCTGTACTGGTGCATGGGGTTATTCGTCCCCAATACCCCTAAGAGTATACCTTTGAGAACTTTTAATTGTGTAACAGGGAGAACTGAAAGCATAAAAGTCCGTGCTTGTGAATCATTATCCTTCTTTTCAACTATATCCGGCCATGAGTGAGGATGCTCTCTTTTCCTTGCCAGTCATGGAAATTCTCTCTCAGGGGAAAGATTGTGCTCATTCTTAACCTTCCAGGGCAGGGCTCTGTTTTTAGGATTATCAGCCAGAGGTAGGTCCATTAAACCTCAGTTTAACTCAGTTAAACCTCAGTGCTGCAAGCACTGCAGTCCTGAAACTCTTCTTTCATACAGCTTCCTCTCAAGAATGCAGTTCCCAGTTGTAGTGGTGGTACATTTACAGCTTTTATTAATATCTCAAAAGTTTTTAAGTGACTTTTGTCACTCAGACAAAAGCATTGATATAAGCATTGATATATAATATAAGCATTGATGCTTATATTATCTGATCCCCTCTCAGTTTTCTGTTCTCCAGGCTAAAGAGCCTCCAGGTCTCTCAGCCTTTCCTCATAAGAGAGATGCTGTCACTTAAAGTGGTCATGTGTCTCATTTTCCTTCCCCTCCCAAAGGTTATTAAACAGTGTCCTCTTTCATCCTCCACTGTAGTGCAGGTAGAGTATTCTTATGGGGTTTATGCTTACAAGGAAAAGTATGCTCTTACATGCTGCCTGCTTGTGGAACAGTAAGTACATGCTCTCTTTTTGCTCAGCTTAGTCAGAGTCCTCCTGCTTCAGCACATCCTGCATGCCCATGATGCTAGCTTGCAACCAGCAAGCCTTAGAAGCTTCCAGGCCAGGCTTCTCCTTGACAGAGTTTAGCAAAAGAAAAAAGCACTGTCACGCTCTCATGCCCACATACCCCTGTGCAAGCCAGGGGGAGCTGTCATGGCCAGTCCATTGTGCAGTTCTTCACATAATGATCTTGCACCCCCCTTATTAACGCAATGTGGCTGGGGAAACGGCTGCCCATTTTGACAATAGAAGCATTGTTGCAGAGCTTCTGAATAAGCACTGATGGAGATGCAGGCTGTGTGCCTCAGGGCGGTTTTAGGGTCTCTGCAGCTGCAGAAAGCATTCCCAAACTCACTTAAAGGCAGAATGAACTGTTTTCGAGGCTACAGCTCAACTACAAGGCACCTAAATGGCATAAATAAGTTTATGAGGGTTTTTAGAAAATAGAAAATCGGAGCAGGAGAGTTGCTTCCAGACTACATCAGTGACCGTTCAAAAGCCTATTGTGCCTAATCCCCATATTGGGGCTAGTCCCTTAAAAGGAACTGTGTGTAATCTGGCTTGGCCAGGGAGTGCATGTGCCAGAGTATTCTGTTCTTTCTGTGTCAGGCTGGATGCACCCCTAACTTTTTCTTTGAGCTTAAAATCAAACTTCAGATGAATGTAGTGAGCTTTGCCGTGTTCAACAGGAAGATCTGAAACTAGTGCATTTTGTATGTGGTTTCCTCAGAAACCATATAGTGTCTGAGGCTTGCATGTAACAAGACATGCTCACTCACAAGAGTAAGCCAAACCCAGTCCGTGACTGTAAGAAACCCCTGAGTCCAGGGAGACGTGCAGAAGGACTGTGTAAATATGAAGTTGGGCTGGCACGGGCTTTGCCTTGAGCTCTTTTGCAAGTGACTAATATCACTGAAGGCTGTGCTGAGTAGTTTGCTTAAGATTCTGAATCTCTGATAGGATTTTACCAAATTTTTTCCATATCTGAAATGCTTCTGATTTCTGATACCTGTGTGAATACACAAACTGCAGTCCTACCTCTCTGTTGCCCTGTTTACATTGCCATTATCTATTGCAGAAATGCCAATACCAGATAATAAGCTCTGACACTTATTAAAGAAAATCAGGGGAGAAAAAAAAAAGTAAACATTCAGCAATGAAGAAAAATCAAATTCAGTAAGTGCAGACTTCAGCCCCTGTCTGTAGGCCATCCATCTTTCCATCATCCATCATCCATCCCGCCATCAGCAGTTAAGCAACGGAATCTAATGAAAGATGTCCCAGCCCATGGAGAGGAGGTTGGACTAGTTGATCTTTAAAAGTCCCTTTCAACCCAAACCCCTCTGTGATTCTGTAATCTTTCACCAGCCTGTTACGATTAAGATTCAGGACCTCAGCTGTGGGTGTGCACGTATTACACTACATCAATTGCTCTGTATAAGATACAAAGAAATACATAAGAAACAAAGCTTTATATATTTGGCTCCTTTACAAAGACTGATCACACTCATGCTAAGAGATCTGGGTATTAAAACAAAATACTACTGAAGTCCTTTACCAACAGAGCTGATTAAGAGAGAAAAGGCTAGGCCAGGCTGAAGAGTGATGTGTGGTAGACATGCAGCAGGCAAGAGTCATGGTGGTCATGGAGCTGTCGTGGGGAGGGTAGTCTGTGCATGAGTTAATTCCAGTCACAATACAAAAGTGTCACAAGCTCCCTTTGTTTGAAGAAGGACATTTTCAAGCAGTTTTCAGGAATAAAGCCTTGCCACAAATGTCAGCAACAGATGAAGTTCAAAGCTTCTACCTCTCACCTTTAAACCCAGCCAGGAACATGTTCACAGCCCTGCCCTATACCACCCTGACCTGCAGTCCAGGCTTTGTTCCTCTTGCCTATGCGTACCATAGGAGGCAGGGCTGCTTGCAGTGGGGGCTGGCTGGGGACCTGTATGTATGTGCTGTGCTTGTCTGCCAGCCCACACTCCTGGATTTCCTTCCCACAGAAACCAGAGTGCAGAGGGGGATGAATTTAATTTTATGCCACAGTGTTTACCAGGCAGCATCCAGCTCTTGCCCCGTGTGGTTTGGGATGTGGCCAAGGTATGCACACAGACCCACTGATTTGAAAGCATTCCTGAGGCCACCAAAATAGCCACAGCCTCTGTTCCCATCCTGACAATTTCTGCATCAGCTGCGATTCTATATGCAGTCCACATACCTCAGCCATCCATCACACCCTGTGTCCCCCATACCCTCACCAACCCCAGCATAGTCTACCTCAACCCTGCTTGCACTGTACTGCCATTCTGCCAAGCATGGTTTCTGAAACATTTGCTCCAGATGTTTGCCTCTACAGCGGTACCAAACCCCAGTTGGATAACAAACTGTCCAGGTCACAGACAATGTTAATACTTCACCTGTTGATACAGTGCTATGTTATCCTAATAGTCAGCAAATAACAGCTCAGATTTCAGTTTCAAATTACTCTGTTTTCCTACCCTGAACTCAGATTGAAAACTCGTTCTTTGGAATGGAAACAACCTCTCTCTCTCTTCCCCTGTCATGACAACACTGCCCCAATAAGGCTTTTAGGCATTGCAACAATAAATATTAATTTATTAAGCTCTTCCTCAACTTTTTGGACATTACTGCCCTTTGGGGAGCTTTCAAGCAGTTCCTGACAATCTTTCCTGCTGAAGAAGATCCCAGACAAATCTCTCCACCTAAATGCAAAACTACCATAACCTCAACTCTGTGGAGCCAGCAGTTATCTGCAAGCTCCCAAGCACATCACATTGAATCCATTCTCACTAACTCTTTCCCTTCACAACCCTCCTCTCATCTTCCCAAAAATTTTGAGTCTTTTATTACCACTGACCTCACAGATTAATACATACCCAGTCCCACGCATTCCTGTCAAAACAAATACATCACACTGCTGCCTTTACCAAAGCACTGTATCTGAATTCACCTAGCAATAGAAATGCTAAGAACCTGTAAAGAAATCAGCAGGGTCAGTGTTTTCTGCTTACATTTGAAATACCTGCTGTTGAAATACGTGAATGTCTAAAAGCAGTGCTTGTGTTAGGAAATGGCAAGGATTTCTAAATATGATAGGAAGAAACTGGCCTCAGAACCATCATCATAAAACATCGGTATATAAATATGACCAGGTGAGATATGAGTGCCACAAATTTTCAAAGACGTAGTGTTTCTCAAAGAGCATGGCTTGTCTTCTTTACCACAATAAATGTTTGCATAGTTCTTACCTGTATTTCAGTAGCTCTGGGGAATATTTTGACTTAGCTTTGAAAATCACCTGCAAAACAGTAAAACATTCCATCAAACATAGGATACATGTGAGTAAAGAAAGATGCTGTGATCCACAGGAATCCTGTCTCACAGGTCACAAGAAATGTAACGATAGGTGCCATTACATACCAGAATTCCATTTATTGCGCATCCATGGCAGGCAAGCTCTAAGCAAAGTATTAAACCCACTCAGCAGGCAATCACGTACTCGCATACAAATTGTCTATACCATTATTTTCACTTTCTCTGCCTTGGGAATAAGGGTTTTTATACCAGTATTCACAAGAGGACTGATGCCAGTATAATCATAGAGGCAAGTAATTATTGAGCTCTTCCATGACCTAACAGTACAGGTCTCTCAAGTAAACCACCTCCTACTGGCATATCAGGTCAGACACTGTTGCCATGATGAGCCCATCATAGTACCTGTGCCTGAAATTGGACATATACATTTTTAGCCATGTTACATTGCCAAAAAGATGCCATCAAGAACCAAACTTATTGTTTTACTCTGAGCTATTTTGGGCTTACACTGACTGTCTGTTCACTAAACAACAACATGTATTTTTACAGATAGATACCTCAGGCTCAGCAGTTACCTCACTGTAACAGAAAAGACAAAATACAGACATGTTTTCTGCAATGTAGCCAGGTAGTATCAGTCACTGGCATTTAGCCACCAACAGAAATTCTAAAAAAAATACATTAGATGGTTTCTAAATACACCCAGTTTACAGATGTTCATTTAAACCAACAATGAAGCACACTGATTGCTAGTATTACAAAAAAACACCCTGTGTAACTTATTCTGGGTAGTTTCCTAACTGTTTTCTCCTCAAGTTATGCTGCCTTATCCATTTCACTTAGATTTGCATGCCTTTTAGTATAGCTTGCATAATATTTGCTATAATTATCATGCTTTCCCAGGGAAACAGGACTTACATGATCACTATGTTTGTGTAGGCATGTGTCTGCCTGTCAACCTGTTTATCTGACCCTCCACTAATCTTAAAATACTCCAGTCAGAGAAACGATGCAAAAAGACTTGAAGCATCAAAGAAGTGATCTTTTATCATCCTCCTAAAAATTAGTGACCCAACAGAAGCAAGGATCACTATAAATGATATATGGCCTCTGGGAGGAGAACCCTGCATAGTAACCCTACTCATCACCCAATATGAAAGAGTCTGCACAGCAAAGCCTCAGAAGAAATGCCCCAGTTATGGAAACAGCTCAAAGTCAAGCATGAGACATAAATCTGGAGAAAATCAGGCTTCACTTGTTCCAGGGCTTCTGGAACAACTTGTCATTTAACTCCTATTCACCATAAACAGCTGCCTTGACTTGGAAATGATTTTTGTGACGCATCAGCCTGCTTAGCACTAGCTGAAGCTGCAGAGAACACTGAGCTTTTCAGCAGCCCTGGAAAAATAATAGCTGAGAATAAAATTGAAAAGTTGGGAGAAAAAAAATCTCTAAAAATAATCTTCAACCACTGATACAGTTTTCAGATAGCTAACAACTCCAGCAATAACCCTTACAAAATATTTTTGTGATTCATTCTCCAAATTCCCGGATCACGAATTTTTACAGGAGTTCAGGAAGACGTTTTAAGTTGCTTTACCTACTTGCTACTGAAAGGAGAGGAAGAAGAGGCTTGGGAATGTTCTGTGTTTCTGTGGTACACAAATTGGGGCTGTCAGTTTTTAGAGAAGACATGGGGTTCAAAATGCATCCTGTATGCTTTTTGTACTAAACTTATCTCCTACCCTGCTTAGTCTGGTCTTCCAGACTGTGGGCAAGTGGGAAGGAAAAGATTCCTGACCTCAATGAAACTATAAACAAGTAAAACTTGTCTCTAGGGCCATTCCACAATTCTCACCAGTTGTGAGAAGCACTCACACATATTGTACCGTTAATTTTGACAGCTTTCAGGAGAAGCACTGAATAGAAGTGCCAGGGCCTGTGCGAAGAACGAAAAAAAGACAAGCAATTTGCAGTGGCCAATGAGTTGTGCTGGGTTCCCAAAATCTAGGAAATTCACAAGCTCCTGAATAGTATCTCCTGCGGTTCCCCAAAAAGGACTCACTCACCCCTATAATGTCACAGAGCACTCCAGTCACATAAAAACAGTCCAAGGCTGCCCTACCTATCAGAAGTTCCATGGATAAACTACTTAAAACCAAACATGAACATGATGTTCCTGCTGCAGATCCAGCAGGATCTCCAGATTCAAGATCGCCAAAACAGCTGATATTGTGATTCCACGCTTAGTGGGCCTCTCCCAGCTGACCAATGTTTCTGAATTTTATCAGAGCAAATTGACCATTAAGAAAGAAAATGAACACTGCATAAAAAATGGATGCTACACAGAATGAAAGCTACTCCATAAGGCAGGGACACTCTTACAATTTCACTGCTAGACAGAAATATAGGCAGCCAAGTTCTGCCAGCTTTGCTTAAACACTGATAGAGCCTTAGTTCCTGAATAGCCTTGCTGGAAGCAATGTGATTGTCACAGAATAAAGGGCTGTTCAGTGGGAATAAGGATGTCAGAAGCTGATCTCAATATACCTTACATGCGTGGGTGCAGCTCTTTGCTTTTAGCAGTCACTTAGCTCAAGAGACGGGTTGCTCAATGGCCCCTCCCCGCAATAGTGTTGAGAAAGCTTCCAGTCAATATCTGAGTCATCTAAGCAAGTCTTCCAGCAAACCAGAGCAAACCAGACCATTCCTAAGAATAGACTAAACAGCAAGCAGAAGGCAGACTTTTTTAAAAAGATCTTTCAGAGAGCCCCAAGATGAATAGCAACACAGAAAAATCAGTGAAACTCCGTGCTAACTTTCGAGTGTCTAAAGGGTTTTTCTTTTTAAAAGTATTTTTCCCTTTTACTTGTTTTCTAAAGAAGAAATATCCTGTTTTGACTCCTTGTTTTTGCTGAAGGACTGGAAACTTCAAATGAGATTCTCACACTCCCTCCTCTACTCCCCTGAGGTATATGTCTGGTATATAAAATGGCAGCAGCACAAAAAGATTCCAAAAAGCCCTTCATGCAGACAGGGAAAATTTCTGTTGCAGGAACAGATGTAAACAGCTGACCTTAAAGACATTTTACCCAGTCTCAGCAGAGAAGCAGCAGGGATGACATGGGAGTCCATTGGTAGCTCAGCTGCAGAGAGTTCTGCAGAGCTGCGGGGCAGCAGAGAAGGTAGACAGGGCCAGGCTGCTGTATTTTAAGGGGGTTCCAGCTACCGTTACGAAAGCTAAATCAGGAGCCACTCTGGCTCTGTAAGTATCAATGAAACAGGTGTCAAAGCCAAGTCACACATTGCCAGAACAAAAAAAACCAAAAACTACACTGGAGCAATTTGCTCTGATTTATCTGAACCGATAACAGCTGGCACAAACCTCCAGTGTACCCCCAATGCACCTCCAGTGCACCTCCAGTGCTAGCTGATCAATTTACTCTGACAGGAGCCATAGCTCAGCTTACCAGAAAGCCTCAGGTATGTGTTAAGTGCTTGCATATGTCTCAAGCTGGCCCTCTGCACAGGAATGAAGTTCAGCTTCATTTACCAGTTCTCAGTTCAAAAAATCTAGAAGGAGCATAGCACATACTTTCCTTTCCTAGTTCCTTTCACCATGGCCCCTCTCTTCCTTTGTCACACTCCATGAAAACTTCTTTTTGCACCCTGAAAATATGCCACAACTTCATGCAGGCCCTCAGTCCCTCACCATCAGCATGTACACCTTTCCTCTCCTGTGTAGCTTCCAGGCCCAGGCCCACCTTCCCCTTTCTCTCTTTCTCCCAATTTTATCCTTTCATTTGGATTAGAATCCCCACAACACACAAGTTCTCCCTTCCTCTGCTCTCTAAACCCCACAGTTTGTAGGGCCTACAGACGCAGGCAGCCTGACTCCCTACCATGCCCAGCCTTGTGTAAATCGGTAAAAATAGCCCTGAAAGGTCAGGGACCGTTGCGGTACTAGCAGCCACAGTAAACTTTCAGGTGTAGCTTTCCTATCAAATTGTTTTCTAAGTCAAATGACCTCATCCTTCATGTCAGATGCTGACAGCCAGCCAGTCTGCAGTTGCAATTTGTCTCCTATAGATCCAATACCGAGGGCAACGTTTTATGCCAAACATATTTGCTGATGCATTTCCATCTGTAGTTAGATTCCTTTGTAGATCTATGTACATCCACAGCAGGTTTTAAATATGACAAGCTTTATAAAATATGGTGAGTTCATTTCCACTAAAAAAATAAGTATTTCTCATTAGTAAAAAGCCCTCTGCTTTCTCACCGGTGGTATTACTTTTGAAATGCTATCCCCAGTAATTAGAGCATGAGAAGTTCTCTTAATATGCTTCCCAGAGCTAACACATACCCCAGTTCCACTGAGATAAACACAACCTCTCCGAAAGCCTTGTGCTGGTTTTACCCGCCCTGCCAGGCACTTCCAGCATGGCCAGCTCCCCTCTGAGCTGTCTTACTCGGCACAATTTCTCTTCATTTGAAAGTCCCTGATTTTATCAGCCCTGCCTGGGAGGCAGGGTAAGCTTCTCAATCTGGATGCCAGAAAAAGGGGAAGATAGTTAGGGAGGTATAAAGAGAGGTAAACCTGCCTACCAAGCCCTTCTCCACCCATACAGCCTCACAGTTCTTCAGCTCAGCACCATGTTCCCTAGGATCCTAGAGAGGTTCCCAACCTGCTGATTAAACCTACAGCCCACCAAATGTTTTGCTGTGCCTGGCCACAAGGGAGGCCTGGGATTTCCAGCATCCCCTGCAGCTCACGGTCTTTTGCCCTGACCTTGTTTTTTGAGTCTGTAACCTTCCATTGAGCCTCCCTCCTGCTTCGTTTGTATCCTGTTCCCCAGGGAAATGTAAAGTCTGAAGCAAACAGGAGAATATGAAGCAAGCCCTTCTCTACACACCCCTCACACACACCACAAAAGGCCATGTATTTTATTTCCCACAGCCTCTTTACACTTTTGCCCCCAGCACTGACTGTAAAGCCTGAGGACTCATCTCGGCTTCCTCTTGTCACGGTCAGGGAGGATTTGGCCAGGCAAGACATAAAGAAAAGGGCACCTGAGTCCCGGGATCCTTGTTGTCCGCGATCACTTAAAGTGGAAAATGCATTATTTGCCAATTTGCAGTCTTTGTTTTATCCAGCAGGAAAATAACCCTTTGGGAGCTGCAGGTGTGAGACAAACTTATCTGGGTGGTTTTTGGTTTCTGTAGGTGGAAATGCACACTTCAGCTCCCTATCCAATGGATCAGGACGAGAGATGTTCTCTGGGTTGGTACAAGACAGTTACTTGCTGGTGTTGGACTACTGTTTTATGAAAGTGCCACTGGATCTCATCCTCACTTGAGATTTATTTTAATGATTTCTAAGTATACAGAGGCTTATTCTGTGAGGGTAGGTCATGTTTTTCTTTTTATTATTAAGAAGAGAATTAATACAGACATGGGATTAATACATTCAAATAAATTTAGTGCTCTCGTTGAAAATGATACATATTTTCTGCACTATGACTTCTGAGAGGAGCTAATGTTATATAAGCCTTACCTGCCGCAGCCTTATCTTCTACTCTGCCATAAGTAGAAGATAATCATACTCTGCCACTCTGGCATCAAGACCACAGCAAAGGACCCTGAATTTCACTTTTAATCCAAAGATCCCTCAGGAATTGTTCTGAGACAGAACTAATTTGATTGTAACTTCTCTTTCATCCACAGGTCCCCCGCTTTAGCAACCTGTCCCAATGCATTGCAACCCCTCTGCTCTATCTGCTAATGGTGATGCTCAGCTCTGGGAACAATCTTTCCTCTGCTGATGCCATCATGGCCTATTTGTCTTGCTACATGTAAAATACAGTCTAAATTTGTCTCCCCATTGCTTTGGGATACCTAGTAAAAAGAAAATAGTTGTGGCTTACTTTCTGTCAAGTTCAAAGGTGCTTATTATTCTGAAAAATGCCCTCAGGCACTTGCCAAATGAGGTTTTTCTTTGGCCAGGAGGATTTGCAATATTTTTTTGAATAATTTTTTCTTCTCACATCTATGTCTAAAAGTTTTCCTAAGAGTGCCACATGTCTGGGTGCCACAGAGCAGCTAATAAACTCCTGCAAATTCCAGAGACCCGATGAGATCTCTTCCAGTCCTCTGCCTCTAAACTACACATATAGATCACTTCCCTCCCTCTAGCTAAGTACCAGTTAAATAGCATGGTTTCCATACAATGAGACACAGATGCAGACCCTTCTTGCCTGCCTTCTAGAGAAGAAAGGATAAAAGCTGTTTCTGAACAGGTCTGTGAAGTTATAAGCCATGAATACAACATTCTCTCTTCCCACCCCGTTCACACTAGTTCCTGCTTGCCTACTGTGGAAAGCTAGATGCACATTAAAAATACAGTCTCAAGAAGGTGCTGAATTTCAAGCCAAACCACCTTTAAATGGTTAGAAGTAAAAAATTAATAACAGTGAATTAAAAATATGTGTACTTATTCTGTGTCTTACATTATATTTGTACATTGGCCGTGTTTGTATTTCTTAAGGCTTTATTTTGGCTGGAGCGATACTTGAAATTTCACTGGGAGCAACCAGCTCTAAAGCAAACAGCACCACTAATAATGTGCCTGCCGAGAGCGGCCCAGGAGCTGTACAGATTACGACGCACATCACAGACTCTGAAAGTCTCTTGCAAATATTGCTTCCAAACCCTCACAACAGCTCTTCCAGACAGGTAACTGTGACACGCTTCTATAGAGGGACTCCGAGGAATATCATGAGGACTCATGGTGACAGCAGAAATTGTCTCAAAGGCAGAACAAACAGCTTTAGCATTTTTTCTGTTTCCAACCACTGACTTCTACTTCCTGAACGATATCAGCCAGCAATGCCAAAAATAAGTTAAAAAGGCGTATGTGTGCATTCAGTATGCTCTCTTTTTAGAGCTTCCTGAGATGAAAGGAACGCTAAGCCCCTGAGTGCAGGCCTTCTAATGCACTGTGTGCAGACTGCTGTGCACCCCTCTGTGCTCATGCGAGCCTCAGCTTCTCCTGGAGAAGAGCCAGGATGCTGCATTCTGCCTCCAGACTTCCATGGCAGCCCTATGTGTATGTCTGAAGGAGGAATCTGACCTAGGGCTATGACTTAGTCCTAGATGCTGTGATGGGGAAGGACTGTGTTGTGATGGATGTCGGCCCTTGGTGAATTGCACTATTATCAATTGACTCTCACAATAGCTATGGGAAAAGCACAGGTCACCACATGCCCGAGCTAGAGTTGAGCAGCATGTAGATGAAAGGTTCCTGTAATGCCTTAATATATCTCAAGTCCCGGGGAGCAGAGTGGGGTGAGTTAGCAGGTGTATCAGACACTGAATCCAGAAAAGTAAACCTAAGCACAAAGCTGTGCATGTGATTCTAAGTATTCAATACCCTCCGCAACTCAAGTGATTTTAAGCTGCCATGTTTACCATTGCTCCTTTTTCAGCTCTGGGATGGCAGTTCTCACAAGCAGCCTGACCTCTCCAGCCAGGCTGTTCAGAATTGACAAGCCTGTAATCACTATAGAGCACTGTTAAACACTGTAGGCACTACAGAAGCACCCAGACCCAGGCACTAAACTGATTCCAAGTGGGGCACACAGGAACACCCAGAGCATCCTGAACACTGCTGGGGATGCTCAAGGGCTAGCTAGTGCTCTCCTGGCCAACTACCCCTGCACTGGGAAAGCGGACTTTGACAAGGGTTGTCTGAGTGCAGGCTTGGCTTCCTGCTCCAAGCATAGTATCGGGATTAAGGAGATAGAAAATCCAGTCCCTGCCCCTCTGCAAGCTTCCTGTGAGATCTCAGGCAAGCCCAGCAGCCTTTCTTTGCCTCAGCATGCCGCTATCCCAGCCTGCAGCCCAGTGCCAAGATACCCAAGCTCATCATAAATACTTCCAAGCAAGTCTAACTGCAGCAACCTGGAGCACTGTGCAGCCTAACTCATCTAGCTTCTTAGCTGCTCATAGCACAGATACACGCTCATGACCTCTTTCTGAAATGGAGACACTGTCTCCTTCACCCCACTATGCAGTTAATTTACCTTTACACCTCAGCGTCCTTGAAATAGAGGGTGTATCTCTGTATAGCACTTAGCACTCACTGGGGTCCAGAGTCACTGCTCTTTGTAATAGAGATCATTATAGGAATTTGGGTCTGCCACAGGACTCGATCAGCAGTTTTGATTGTGATACACAGAATAGAAACCTCACTCAGAAACATGTTAGCCAACTTAGGAAAAACTGGGGCGGGAGGCTGCCAGCAAAATTAGAAATTACAGTTCTGACTGCACACAGAGATCAGTTTGGCTAAACTGGGAGGCTTATGAAGTCTAGTAACAACAATAATAAAAAATAATAGAATGGCATTTTGGATGTCCAGCTTTCAAGCTCTCATACATATTCCCCCCCTCTCCCCCCAACCTTTAAATTAAACGACACCCATTTAATCAACAGTAGTTATATTATTTGCCATTCTCAAAAAGATCACTTCAGGCTCCAGTTTCATTGTAACACTGTTCACTTGCATATAGATCAAAAGTTAAATCTCCCAACTAAATAACTGAAATTTACTTTTTGCATTGCCAAGATACAATAGGAAATTACATTTTTCTTATTATTTCTACAAAATACTGCATTGCCATTCTGTCAAATTTAATCAACCAAATATCTGTTGCTTACCTGTGTGAAGTAAAGATTCATCAGGGTCAGGGTGAAAAACTGGAGGCAGACTGGGAAGCAATAGAGAAGCCAGAAGATGAAGGGGCTGAGAGAATTTGCTGTGACAAAGTCTTTGAAATAAAATGAAAACAGCACAGTCCTAAGAGAGGCCCAAAACAAGCACAGAAACAGAAAGACAGTTTGGTAACTGAACCTCTTGTGCCTGTAGTGAAGGACCAGCCAGAGCTGGACGTAGATGAACACAAAAAGCAGTGAATAAAAAACAGTATATACAATAGTCAGGCCCAGCTTCACATACGGAGGGACAGCTGGCGTCAGGGTCGGCGGAAGGGTGTCATTTTTCAGTGGGTCCCACTCAGGGGCCTCCATTTGATATCAGGAATCGTCAAAATTATTTATTAAGTTTGGCTGCCGCTGTTGCCTCCTCCTCCTTCTCCTTTCATCTTCCTACAGCATAGGAATCAAGAAAATGAAAGAAAACAAGCTGCACTTCCTCTTTGGCAGCTCACTGTGGGCTGGTAGCACATGATCACAATTCAGAATGATTCATTAGGACTGCCTTTGTCAGCAATTGGCAGGGAACAGCTCAGAAAGCTGCCCTTTGCTGGTGTGTGTACACGAATCTTTATCATCCTTAAGAAACAAAGAAATCCCCCAGCCCCTGAACGGTTTACTGCTGATTTTTTTTCTAAGGAAAACTATCTGCATTTTAAATTAGTTAAGTAATGTTCTGTTTTATACAAGGAGCAGGTACCCGATGTTTTCCCAGTGGCAGACACATCGCATCTTTGTAGGATTTTTTGGTCTTGTTTCCCATTTAGCAAGTGCTTTATTTAGCTGCATTTCATTAGGAGTAATTTTAAGCACCTTAAAGTGCTCATGAAATTCAAAGCACTGTAATAAACTGTAACAGTTCAGATCTGCACTGCAGAAACCTTTGTCTTTATAAGGAAATACACAATTGCACAGCAAATCTAACACATTCAGTATCTTCTTTTAACATAAGACATTTCATTAGAAAGGAAGAAATCAAGGCTTCCAAATGTCCTGTATACAGGAACAAATTAAGCCCCCTAAATACCAAATTCACTAAAGCCTACATGCAGCTACAGGTTCTTTTTCTTCTTGGCTGTTGTCTATTTGTGCCATCACTGTGGCAACAGCTGACCAGACACGCCTTCTCACAAGTGTGCCCTTGGGATTAAATCTATAAATTAATAGGTTCTATGGCAGGCTGCTGGGTTTGACTCACAGGGCTGAAAAGTGAGAACTGAAACTCAGTGGTTTAGACATCTGTAGCATGGTGGAAATGCTTCATGTATCTCTAGGTCATGTATAGCGTCATATACCACCAAATAACAAGGTTTTTAAAAGATACCTTGGTTATGGCTGGAGCACTGCCATCTTTTCTTCTATTGTTTATAGGAAGCAGCTTATGAGAAGTGCTTGTTACCCAGAATAATCCCCAGGGAGAACCCTGCACATCTGGCGAGCAGTGAAAAGGATTCCTGTGGCGAAAGTGTCCATGTAGTGGACTGTGTACAGTCCACCATGTACGGGGTATGGAGATACTGATAGACACTGAGCACAAACTTAATTATTTCCATTATTAGTGCCTAATCCCAAGAGGAGTTCAGAAATACTGTCTTGTTGAAAAAAACAATTACTATAATTGTGCTTATTAATATAAATACCGCTTATTTCAGTTTGGATAATTCTTCAAAAAGAAGCCCATCCTGCCCTAAAAATACCCACACTGAACACTTAAAACTATGTTCCAAAATCCATGTTTAGGTACTAAAACATAAGCAGTTTGATTTTAAAGGTGCAAAGCAAACTTGGGTCCCATTGACTGGGAAGGGGTCTGTGGTTTCTCAGTGCTTCTGTAAATCAGGTCACTTCTATTAAGGTGCCTAGATATGATTTTAAGACCCTTATCATGAGCAGTCAGCTTGCAGAGTCCTGGATAAACAGCTCTCAGAAGCAGGGTGATACATAGCACTGAGTGGCTGTATTGATTTGACTAGATATAGAAATACACAGATCACACAGTGAATGATGGGAGAGGCTAAGAAATATCCAAGCCCTAAAAGTCATGTACACATACCTTTGTAGGCTATAGCTGCAGAGAAAGATAATGTTATGGCTTGGACATAAATAAACTTGGACTTAGTTTTAAATTAGGACCTGCTCCTAGACCCTGTATATTTTCTGGAACAAAAAAAAAGTAAAATTGACTCAATACCAGGGTAGAGGATGGAAAACTGAGCAGTTACTGAAGCAAGTTTGTCTGAGAAGCTGTCTGTATTCAGGCCATTGCATTCATTAGGCAAACATGAGGAATATAAAGGGCCTGGACAGGAGTTTAGACAATATATGTAACAAATACAATAGATACAACAAAATATATTTCAATACATACTACAGAAAGCTCCATGTCCCAGATCAGCCAAACATCTCCCCTAGACTGATACATCCTTCTAGCAGACATGAAAACCTCTTGCTAGCCTTTCTCAGTTCCACTAATAAGTCTGCCTTATACATCCCTCTGCCTCCACAACCACAGTGTACACATGCACTATCTAGAGGCCAGAGTACAGGGATAATAAATCCAGCGGGTTACACACCACCTCTCTGTTTTCAGCATAAACTTTCTGACTATGCTTGTGGCTAACATTAACCCATGGTGGCCATAAGCACTCCATTGCTTTTTATCAGTGACCTATAACGACTCTTCACAGCTTGTGCTGTAAGACTTTAACCTGCTAAATGAGAGTAAAGGCTTCCATGGCATGCCACCAGGAAAAACATCAGCAGTTTAAGACTGCCACATGCCTGAATTGTACTGTAACTTGTACAGAGAAGCAGGAATCATTTCCACCCAACAAGCTGCTGTCTTCCCTTCCCTTCAGTGCCCCTGTGGATGTGATTGCCAACTCACGCTTCGTGGGCAGCATGTCATAAACAGCCAAAGAAAGCTGCTGCTCCCTCCCTTGGTCGGGTGTTGCCAAAGGGGCAGCAAAGAACAGCAGTCGGACAGACTGCGTCATGGATACATGTCCTTGCCAGCAGGTGAGCAAAGGCTGGTTGGGAAACTCTGCATTGCAGCATTACAAGAAACTTCTTAATAAACCAAACTTCCCATGCAGCTCTCCAGTGCTTAAGAAGTTCAGCCACTGCTTGGTCTTCAGCACACTCCTCCTGCTGTTTAGGGATGTTAGGCAATTCCAGATGATCTGTTTGTGTTACGTTTTTTTTTATTTTTTTCCTAAGGGTCATTGTCCAAAGGAATAAACTTGAGTGGAGCTCCAGGGTTCAAAAAGTTGCTTAGCTAGGCTGTACCACTATTTGACTTGAAATGAACAAAAGTAGATAACATAAAGTATATGAATTCTGCAAGTTGAACTGCTGCCCTGCTCCTGAGTTCTCATCTTTGATGTCACTTGCAGTTAATGAATTTGCTGGCAAGCCTGTTAGCGAATCACTGTGTGTGGTAAAGCACTCTGCACCTAGTCTATAGTTCAAAAAGTCTTTTACAAAGGGTTTTTCAGAAATAAGCACTTCTAGGTGGTGAAGAAAATAAAGTAATATAAGATTTGGTTAGATATTGAAACATATTTATCTTTGATTTTATACTGTGGCAGTCCAGAGAGGTTGTCCTCAGTTATACTGGCAGGTTTTTCATTCTTTTCAGGTTTCATGATTTCTTGGATTGTGTTTCTTTCAAGTATCTGGCTCTCATGGTTTTAACCTCAAGTACTGAGTAAAGTATAATAGCTGGACCTTAAAGTCTGTCCTTCTTCAAAAGTTGATTTTCTCTGAAGTTATCTGAAAAATTTTGAGAGGCCAGTCCTTCCAGTTCCACCCCAACTGAGACACTCCAGGAGAGGTTGGGACCAGGAGAGGTTGAGAGATAGGCAGGCCTCTTGCCAAACCAAAGAAAAAGTAAGAAAATGTTGTTCTGGTTCAGTATTTTCTTTTGCTCCACACTCCACAACAGCTATGATTACAAAACTCAACAACAACATTTTGAAGGAAATAATTCTTACTATTTCTGCTAAAAAAGAAGAGTGGGACAGAAATCTGCTGTTGAACAAGATCTGTAAACTAGCCGGTGGAAAGTGGGAGTATATGATTTAGATAAAAGGTAGATCTACTGTGGAATTCATAATGGTTTAATTCACCCAAATTTGTCACAAGACTTACTCCTCCTCTTTCTTCATTTTGTGTCCTGCAGAAATACCAGGTCACATCCTAGCAGTCTGCTCATTTCAATTTAATTATTTTGGTTTTGAAAGGCAAATTCCTCTGAAGCCTTTAGTAATGTGGCTACTAGAACAGAGAAATTTAACTACGTGCTATAAGCACACGTTCTCTATGTCTAATACTTAGGCCACTGCAATTTGGTGCTTTACGTGACAAGACGTCAGGTTTCCTATGAGAGATGGTGGCCAGGATGCTGAAAAGAATAGACAGTCCCTTAGAACAGGTTCATGAATCTGATTTAACTACAGGGCAGGCACCTTAAGTAGTGCCTGCTCATCATGATGAATGAATTAGTCAGAAAATCCTGAAACTGTAATTTCTCATTTGTCTTTGGAGTCTGAACACACCATATTTGAAGCTCGCTGAATGCTACTGCATTGCAGAGCATGAATGCTAAGCCTTGGAAAATACTGCTGATGGGATACTTCCGTGCTTCACTCAGTGTGGGCTTGTCTCCAAATCATGGACTACGTCACCATTTTTGGGATCCAGTATCTTTGTGCCATTCAACATTTAGCAACACTGGCAAAAGCCAAACAGAGGGCTGGGAACCAGTTTTCTCAAGGGAAAAAATGTCCTTTCATTGTTGGGCTCTCTCTGTGCCTGGGCATGTTAGATTTCACTATTAATCCTGACACAGACCTCATACTCAAAACATGTCTAAATAAAGCCCTCATAATAAATCAGGATTTATTATTCTAATCTCATTTAGGTCATACAGTGGCGTACAATAGTACGAATGTAGGGCCTTAACCCATAATCCTTAAGGCAGCCAAAGCCTCCATTGGCTTCAAATACAGTAATGCCTATGCATCTAGGGCAGGAACTCACCCGCACAAACTAATCAGCATAATGCAAGTAGCCTTAAAGCAAGCAAACTGTAGTTTCATAATTTCAGCCAATAATTGACCAGAACAAAATTTTCTAGAAGAAAACCCTCCCCACCTCCCACTGGAAAAACCCATAAAAGAGGAACTAAAGCAGTTAGGTATTTCCCGTCAGTGGGCAATCCCTTAGATAAATCAGTCAGCTGGGTATGAGCTGAGTGGAAAAGGGAGATGGACTAGATGTGGACTGATAAAGAGCAAGGTAGGTCTGAATGCTAAAGATCACCTGGCCCAGTGGCTGGGTTTCATATCAACTATGACATATCCTGGCAGGGAACATGTCTTCTCTTCAGAAGAACCCCGATGAGTAAAGAATAAAAGCCCATTTAAATAGCCCATTTAAATACTGGATGTTTTAGCCACATCCAGTAAAGAAAGTTAATTCATTTTCTTCCCTTGGCTTCTGTTACACAATAGGAAGCATCTGGCTCACATAAAGCCCCACGTTAGAAATCATCTGCTTCAGCCCTGGTTATCTGCTCCTTCAAGCAGCTGAGGATTCAGCTATGGAAACAAAAAGTCATGAATTTTGCTGAATCCTTCTCAGGTTAATACCTGGAGGAGCTTTTCAACTCCAGTACCCCCAATCTAAGGTTGGACATTAGGAAAAAATTCTTCCCAGAAAGAGTGGTCAGTCACTGGAATCGGCTGCCCAGGGAGGTAGTGGAGTCACCGTCCCTGACTGTGTTTAAGAGTCGATTAGATGTGGTGTTGAGGGATATGGTGTAGGGGAAGACTCTGTAGAGTAGGGTTAGACTCGATAATCCCAAGGGTCTCTTTCAACCTAAATGATTCTATGATTCTACTCCAGCTAGTGCTGGCATCCATACTAGCTCAGAGGACTCTGCAATGTTAGGAAGTGGTCACATAAAGAGTCTGAGCAGCTTGTTGTTTCCACATTTTCTTATATTGTGTTTGGCAAGGCTGCCCCCTGAATGGTCACTGCAGAAACTTTTCAGCTATAGGGCTGTCCTTGGAGCAGTGCTGAAGACATTTTTGTTGGTGAGTGACCTACAGAACTCCAGACTGGCCTTTCTGGGATATAAGAACATGGTGGAAAGGGTAGACAGTGTGGCTGAAAGCAAAGGATCATGTCTGGGAGTGCAAGGTGATGTAGGTGGGCAGAGAAATAGCAAATTCCCAATCTACATGTCAAACCTACAACTCAGGGATGAATTCCCACAGAATGGGGTTTCTTTGATCATTAGTGGATCTGTATTTAAGACACCTGCAAAGACTGGAGAGACAAATACTGGGCTAAAACGAAGGAGTAAGCAAACCTTTACAGCAAATTTGTGTTCAGCACTTAGCACACAAGGTCCAGCCAACAACACTCTTCCTTGCCCTGTAACTGTGCATCATTTGTATGCTCTGCGTGGTGCTTGTATGTGTGTACTTGTGCTGTTACTTTCCCACTTCTGTATGACTTATACAACCCATCAGCCTGCATCTGTGGGCAAAGGACTGGGGTAGTTCCTCCAGGCTGAAGCTGAGTAAGGCGAGAGAGATGGCACTTTACCTGGTGGGACAGAAGGCAACATCTACACCCCCCGGACAGAGCTGTGTCCTCACCCTCTCTGAGGCAGTTCTCCATCTGCAGAAAGGAGGCGAAAACAGTCTGTGAATCCTCACCTCGAACCAGAAGCCCTCACCCCCATCTGCCAACATCAGGTAAGGGAGAAGAATCCTTCATATCCACGCTCAGCTGGCATCACCCTCAACCTCCACCATGACCAGACACTCCTCTCTCCCCGAGGCGCAGGGCCACGGGGGAGGTAGGTGGGAACAAGAAGGCAACCCGGCCCCTGAGGAGAACGAGGAGGGGTGTCAAGGAAAGGAGAGCTGGTGGGAAGCGGGTTCTGCGCCGTCCTTCCCATCAAACTCTCAGGCCCGACCCAGCCCTGCCCACTCAGCTCAGGCTGGCCCGGCCGCGTCTCTTCGGCCCCACGGCGCCCCCTGGCGGCACAGCGTTGCACCGCACCTGGGACGGGCCTGAGGCGGGCGGGCTGGGTCTGAGGAGGCGGTGCGGGGGTGGGTCCGCCGGGGTAACGGGGCTTGGCTGCCGATTTGCCGTTCTGCGGGTGTAGCCACCTTCGTGTGGTGAAGGCGAAGGCACGCCTCTGTGAGGAACAGATACGAAATGGGAATGGTTTTACCGCCGCCTGTTAACGGGGTTAAATTCATGGCAAGGCACAGAGCGCAAGTACAGGTTGGGTGGAGAATGGTTGGAGAGCAGCCCTGAGGAGGACTTGGGAATGATGGTGGATGAGAAGCTC
>VZTM01013096.1:45329-70669 GCA_013400555.1 Jacana jacana
TTAGAGCTGGCAGGGTGAGCGGCAACAAATTCCACTTGCAGACCCCAGGGCAAAGGTGGAGCAGGGCTGGGGGCAGGAGAAGGTTCCCCACATGGCCTGACAGTCCCAGCAGGAGCCCTGGGGCCTGGTTACCTCAGGGTGGGCCACGGCAGTCCAGCTCCCAGCCCCGGGGCATCCAACCTGTGTGCTGTGAGTCCCTTATGTTGTTATTTGCTAAGGCTGCCACTGGTGTATGTAGAGCACTCAGAGTTATATAGGGGCTGGGGGGTGGGCAGGCAGTTGTCTCCTTTCTGCTGACCACCTGAGAAGGACACTGAGGAGATTGCAACTGCTGTCTTTCCCCTTGAGCTCAGTGTACGCTGTAGGCATCTGCTTTTCTGTCATGCCTGCCTGGGAAGATGCCTGCTTCCTTCGTAAAGTTCCCTGGGAAGAGAAACAGAAGTTAGGTTGGTTTGTGTCCTTCAGCCAGATGCCTTTAGCCAGTCGGTTTCCTGCCCCAACCAGCAGCTTTTCTGTGGATTTACCCCAGTTGCAAAGCAGTAACCACCATTGTCCCACTCTTTGTCCTGATTGCTTCTCCAGGGTTTCATTTGTTTGCAAAAAGTAGCTCAGTGGCAGAAATCAATTGAGCCTTATCTCCTTAACATCATTAAAATACATTTACCTGAAAAATAAAGTCAATAGTAAGTGGCTTAATAAAATGTTTGGTTTGTTGGGGGAAAAGTGCCAAGATTATATTGTATGTTTTTAAATGGAACTGCTTTTGCTTCTAACACAGTAAAATAAAAGATGATCGTTTCATTAACTGAATAATTGTGCCAATTGTTTGTGTTTTTTATACTGTGGCAGAACTTCAAATGCATTAGATTTCAAATGGCCCAGCTGAATAAATTACCCTAGAGGGTGGAGCAGAGCAGAGCAATGTAAAAGTGGGAAAAAAGAAAATGGCAAAAAAAAAGAGGAAAGGAGAAAGTTTGAAGAGACAGAGCTGCAGAAGTTGTTACAGGAACTACAGTAAACAGAACCTCTGCTTAGAGAAAGTAAGTACTAGGCAGATTTCTTGACCTTTGGGGGGGGTTGTAGAATTCTCAAAAATAAGTTGTTTGATTATCTCATGTGGATAACAAAAACTTTTTCTTTCTCATTTCTTTCACAATCAAGTGTCTGTGTAAGTTTATTATATTAAATAAACATCTTAACTATAGTTGTAAATAGCTCATAATAATATTTGACAATATATATAATAAATCAGAATTGTAAAACTAAATAGAAGTGTGTTGTGTAGCTATATTAATACTATATATGAACACTATTAATTTTAAATATAATTGAAATTATGACTAGATAATAAAATATAATACTATTAAGTAATGTGATGTTAACTATTTAAAGATTAGGAAATGGTGACATTAAAGTTGTCAGCACAAGTTTTGTTTCAACCCCTTTGCAACTGCTTTATAGTGTCACTCTTAGTGACTTTTTTTTCCCTCAGGATCCTTGCTTCATGCAGGGGACAGACTGGTAGTGCAACAAGTGTTCTAGGAGGAGCCAGAGTTGTTAGGAAGTGATATGGTTGTTCATAGGGTGTAAGATATAGGCAAATTGGGGTTTAGTAAAATAAGAGTATGCGTAAGGGCATACTTTATAACTAGACATACTTTATAACTAACTTTATAACTTTATAACTAGTCTTTATAACTACAGGATGGGGAGAGCTCTGGAGAGGAGAGGGTAGAAACTGTCCAGTGCTACATGCTGTGAAAGGAAAAGGGATAGAATGATTTAACAGCTGGGATGGAGGGCAGGGAGTAGGTATTTATCCTGGATATACTTCCATCACCTCCAGCTGTGCTGGCTGTAGTTTATTTTGGAGCAAAATCCAGTATAATACAAAGACAGATTTCCAGTCCTCTTATAGAACAGACAGCATTGCAGTAAAACAACTTCAATCATTTTTGCTATTAAAATAGTTTAAGAGGTGTGTTCCTGTATGGAGCCGTATTTGCTTCATCTTAACTATGCCATTGGTGAAAGCCTTTCGTCAGAAACCACTGTCTTTTGTTTTATTTTTCACATTTTGTTAGCTCAGATATTTTTTTTAAAGTAGTGAATGTCTAAATCTCAGCTTGGCAAAGGTGGTGCAGTCACTTGATTGATGAATAGGAAAAAATGTATAGAATTTCAAACTGCCCTAATGAAAGAAATAGAGCAGCTGAATTTAAGTCTGATTAGTCACTATGCAACGTTTTGAGATATGCATAACCTAGTTTGTTGGTTTCAATGTGAGAGATGTACTAATGAGACCACAATCTGTGCTGCCAATGACCAAAGCTAAAATCAAAAGTGATTTTAACTAACTGGCAATACTTGCTGGAAGTGTCATATGTTGGGACTGCTTGTCCCAATTGTTTCTTAGGTTGGTGACATCAGGTGTCCATTGCACATATCGTGCTAAGTTTCAGGGATTTTTGAGAATACAAATTGTAGAACCCCACAGGGATAAAATTTTAGTCTTAGGAGGCCTACAGCACTAGGCCCTTTATTGCATCTTGCTTAAAGTTTGTCCTGTGTTCAAACACATGGCAAGAGAGTGAAGATGTATAAAGATAGGAGAAGAAAGACTTTTCAGGGCTGTATCTTCAGAGGTAGGATATGCAAGCCTCTGTCTGTATCTTTGGACAACTTTGGTTATAATTTAGTTAGGATCTTGCCAAACCTATTCTAATGGCCTCCATATTTTATTGTGTTTACGTCTATCAATAATTTTTAATTAAGAGAAGCAAAATAGTCATTTCAGAGAAAGTTTGCAATGAAAGAGTCAGTGTGGTCTGGTAGTCAGAAGTCACTTGGGAGGGACGGTCAGTTTCCCCCCTAGAGCCCTTAAAAATCAGTTGCACATGAAAAATTCAGTTTTCAAAATGTTTTTATTGAGACATACTACATGGAGATTATTTTAATTTGCAGACTTGGTAAAAATAAAGTGATTTTTATTAAGAAAAAAAAAAGAAAGCAGGAAGCTAGCTATTTGGACAGTATATACTCTTTACAAAAGTTTATAGTCCTATATCAAAAGTGAATTTCGTGTTAGAAGAAATTACGTCTATTTTGGGAAAAAAAAATATCTTTTAATCAGAAAGTAAAGCAACTACATCTCCTTCTGTGCTTTCTATTGAAAACAGTGACTGACAGACACAGAGACCAGAGAAAATTCTCAGCCTTTTAAAATTTGCTGTAAAATACAGAGATTAATGAAAATCTACCAATGTCTCAATGAAATTTTGTGATAGATACCTGTGTATGCAAAGCAGGTAAAAATCCTGAAAACTCAGCAATAACACATTCCATCATTTCAGGAGGATTCCACTGGGAGCTGGGGTTGTTTAGCCTGGAGAAGAGGAGGCCAAGGAGAGACCTTATCACTCTCTACAACTACCTGAAAAGATGTTGTAGTAAGGTGGGAGTAGGTCTCATCTCCCAAGTAACAAGGGATAGGACAAGATTTTTAATATTTCTGGATCTTAGCAAAGCATTTGACACTGTCCCCCACCACATTCTGATGGAAAAACTGGCTGCTCATGGCCTGGACGAACGTACGATCTGCTGGATCCAGCATTGGCTGGAAGGACGATCCCAAAGGGTGGTGCTCAATGGAGTTAAATCCAGCTGGCGGCCGGTCACAAGTGGTGTTCCTCAGGGCTCAGTATTGGGGCCTTTCCTTTTTAATATTTTCATCAATGATATAGATAAGGACATAGAAAACACTATTAGTAAGTTCGCAGATGACACTAAGTTGGGTGGGAGTGTTGATCTGCTTGAGGACAGGGAAGCTCTACAGAGGGACCTGGACAGACTGGATAGATGAGCCAATGTTAATGGCATGGCCTTCAACGAGGCCAAGTGCCGGGTCCTGCACTTGGGCCACAACAACCCCATGCATCGCTACAGGCTTGGGGCAGTGTGGCTGGAGAGCTGCCTGGCAGAAAAGGACCTGGGGGTGCTGGTCGACAGGAGGCTGAACATGAGCCAGCAGTGTGCCCAGGTGGCCAAGAAGGCCAATGGCATCCTGGCTTGCATAAAGAATAGTGTGACCAGCAGAAGTAGGGAGGTGATTGTCCCCCTGTACTCAGCACTGGTGAGGCCACACCTTGAGTATTGTGTCCAGTTCTGGGCACCTCAGCACAAGAGAGATATCGAGGTGCTGGAGCGAGTACAGAGGAGGGCAACAAAGCTGGTGAGAGGCCTGGAGAACAAGGCTTATGAGGATCGATTGAGGGAGTTGGGGTTGTTTAGTCTGAGGAAGAGGAGGCTGAAGGGAGACCTCATCACTCTCTACAACTGCTTGAAAGGGCACTGTAGAGATATTGGTGCTGGTCTCTTCTCACGGGCAATGAGCGACAGGACAAGAGGGAATGGCTGCAAGCTGCAGCAGGGTAGGGTTAGGCTGGACATTAGGAAAAAGTTTTTCACGGAGAGAGTGGTCAGTCAGTGGAATCAGCTGCCCAGGGAGGTGGTGGAGTCACCCTCCCTGACTGTGTTTAAGAGCAGATTAGATGTGGTGTTGAGGGATCTAGTGTAGGGGAGAACTTGTAGAGTAGGGCTGATGGTTGGACTTGATGATCCCAGGGGTCTCTTCCAACCTAAATGATTCTATGATTCTAAGAGGAAATTGCCTCAGGTTACACCAGGGGAGGTTTAGGTTGGATATTAGGAAAAATTCTTCACTGAAAGGTTTATTGAGCATTGGAACAGCCTGCCCAGAGAAGTGGTTGAGTCCCCATCCCGAGGTGTGATGTGTCGATGTGGCACTTGGGGACATGTTTTAGTGGTGAACTGGCAGTGCTGCATTAACGGTTCGATTTCATGACCTTAAAGGTCTTTTCCAATTTAAATGATTCTATGACCTGTTGGTACGTTTAGTAAAAACGTGTATTTCTCTAGATTTAACATAGCAGATCTAGCCGCCGCTCCAAACAGCCCCTTTACTGCAGTGTCTTCATGTCGGAGGCCAGAGGAGGGTGCTATTGTTACTCTTCTGTACCGGAGCACGGTGTTAAAAAGCTGAGAGTAACATTGTAGTGGAGAAGTACAGTGTGCCAGCGTGGTGTCCTGCAGTTCCCCTGCCAGCGTGGCCTGTGCAAACTCCCACCCACCACAGCCTCGAAAATTTCCGAAGCAGTTAATAATGGTTGATAGTGAGCATCGTCTCCAGCCTGAAAGACAAGGTGTGTTAGCTACAGCGTGGTGGGGAGGGGTGGGAGAGCAGGAAGGGAACAGCTTCCATTGAGAAGGATCGTGCAGCAGAGTGCTGCAAAAAGCTGTGTGGTAGCACTCACTTTCGATTTGTAAGGCTTGACACGTGGGCAAGCAAGAGGTTCTCACCAGTCACCGGGCTCAGTCTGCCACACTGGGTGTTTGAGTCTGAGCTCTGCTTCTCTTTTGAAATCTATCTGTGGAGCGGTACATCAGGTACCTACTTTAGCATATGCTTATCTGCATAAGTACATCCTCTGTGGTGAGGGTTTTCCTTGACATATTGTAACTTTTTAGCTGTTTTCAAGCAATCCAGATGCCATTTTTGAAGAGTCACTTTTCAGAGGTTGCAAGGTATGCAATATAGGGGAGGACTTTGTAGAGTAGGGCTGATGGTTGGACCCCATTATGCTGAGGGTCTCTTCCAGCCTAACTGACTCTGTAACATTAAATGTATCATATATTGTAGCCCTTGTATATGCTTGGATCCTTCGCTGGTTGACTTCATGTGTATGGGACCTCTGACAGGAGAAAACCTGCTGAGACCCTTGTTTGCTGCTTCATTATGCTTTCAGTTTGCCAGATATCCTAAAGAGAGAGTCTGCAACACCAAGAACTCCTTAAAACTCACTGAATGGTGTCTGAAGAAATAAAGCATTGCACATAGGAAGCAGAAGTCAATCTCAGCAAGAAATAACTTCTAAATACACAGTTTAAGCTTTTTGGTGCTTTTTCTTTGCTGCTCTCTTCTTGATTAGCACTAACTTCACCCAGTTTTTGACTTTTGGACCAGTACCAGTGCATTTCATCTACCTAGTGAGTCAGGCATGTCTATTCCTTTACTTTCTCTAAATATCCTTTCTTATTACTGTGTGGCAGCATTTCTCCTTTTATTCAAACACAGCAGGGACTCATTCAGAGAATTCAGTCGTCTCAACTGAGAATTACTGAACATGAGACCTTCAGTCAGAGAAGAGATCCATTTTTTTCTTGCAGGGTGCCAAGTCCAGCAGTATCAGCAGACCTTGGATGTCATTTGGTTGGGGTGGCAGGGCACACATGGCTAGGCAGCAGCCCACCTCTGAGCATTGTTGCTGCAGGATTGGATAGCCCAAGTTGTTCTTTTCTGGTTGCTGTTACTATGTGATCGAACCCCTTAAAGTGAACGGGACAATTTGTACGCACAAATGTCAGCAATATCAGGGCTTATAGTTGTATCTTCTGATTTAAGTTTTTCTTTCCCACCATCCTTCCCTCATCTGATTCCTTTTTGAAATCCAGTTTTCCCCCTCGCTGGTTTCTTCCTTCTCAGTTGACAATAAAACATCCTCTAAGTAAGGAGTAGAGGTTACTGAAGGCAGTGGAAGTTCAGCAGTTCTCAGTTCTGGGACAGTCCCATCTCCACCACAGCCAGAAGCAGCTGAAAGCAGCCAGTTCAGATGCTGGGACAGTAACCAAATTGTTACTCTGCTGAAGAAACACATGCAACAAATGTTTATGTCTGGTACCAAGAGGAATGAAGTATGTTTGGTGAAGATGGTCTCTTTGGAGATGACAAAGACCCAGTCCTTAGCAAGGCTGAGCATTCTGGAGGGATTTCTGTTTAAGTCATTCTGAAAAGCCTGAGGAAACATTAGTACACTGTAGGGAATGTTCAGAAATCATAGAAACTAGAAAAATATGAGAGTGGCAGTGAAACAATAAGAGTACTGTACTTAGAAGGGTTTTTTGTATGTATAATATATATGATACTAAATATAAATCCTGGGGTTGGAAATGCTCAGGCAGGAATGTTCCCAAGTTTTTGAGGAGACTTAGATGTATGAAATGTGCAGGGCAAGCTGCTGAATATGTAAAAACGAGCATCAGCAAACAAGAAAATTAAGTTAGCCTTGGTCATAGTTTGCCATGTAAAATGGGCACGATGCTGTGGAAACTCTAAAGGTAAGGTGTTCTTCAGATGAGAATCATTCCAGGCAGAAGTTCCTCTCTAATTCTCTATCTTTGTACTTTGTTGTCTTTGGATGGAGAGTTATTTGAAAAATACTGCACAGTCAGGGGTGATTTGCTGCTGCTGTTGTGTTCAATCAGCCTGTTTGTTTTTCTTTACTCTGAAGCATACATCCTGTTTTCAAAGTGATGGCACAATTTATGGAGATCAGAAACAGCCTGCAGATATTTAAGACCAATCTTAATTCCTCCACCACATAGAATGGAAGTGGTTGCAAAAGTTTTGTATCTTTCTCTGTTTTCTGAATTGTATTTGCCAGTCCCAAGCACCCCCAATAAAGCTGAATTTGGCAGCCAGCAACAGAGGTCTTTGTTACATACTCACCTTAAAAAAATGATGCTAAGTTTTCCTTTTGATTTTTCATTAATTACTGCCCTATGGTAGCCCTCTGAATATCTGGTGTTGGTGAGCTTTCCTGAGGCTCATGAACATTAGGAATAATTACACAGCCTCACACTCTGGATACCCATGGAGGCACTTATTACTTGAAACTGGCATTTCCCTTTGGAAGAAATGTGATCTGGTCCACTTCAGAAAACTACTTCTGATTGTCAGGGGTCTCCACGGAGCTTCCTGTGTGTCTTCTGATTTGCCAGGTGGACAAGCTGTACTTTGGCACCTTAATTTTTCTATTAGTAAAGTGTAATAATAATAAATGTTTAAATAATAAAAGTCAACAGGAAAGGTTTTGAGAGGGTAGTAATGGAAAGTGGTGTTGAGACTACTACGATTACTGGATGAAAATCTGCTTTATGCTTTAGCACTGCTGCAGGGAATAAGCTGCAGAAAATAATGACATTTTGGATGAGACAAAGGCCTGTGCTGAGTACTTAAATAACTGAATTGTGTTTACTACTATGGAAGAAGCAGAAGGCAGTAGATTTCCCTCAGGAAGAACACAATGCTCTCGTTTGTTCAAATGCTGTGGCTCATTCTTCAGAAGTTAGATTCCTTCCTCAGATGATAAAAATGTTAATATCTGTGCATCCACAAAAATCAATAATATTTTTTAAAACTTAGGTCGGATGTTACACACTTTCCCCCTCATTGTTTGTTGTCAACAATTGTGTCTCCAACACATTGAGAATAGGAGTCTCTAAATGGCAATTTCGTACCACATTTAATGGCTCTAAAGCTGGGTGGGATTGATGGATTGGATCATTGGCTTAAGGGACAAATGCATTAAACACATAAAATGCATAAATAAGAATTGTTATATTTCAAGAAAAAATAATTAGAGCATTAAGGACCAGATTTGGATTGTCTTATTTTGGATAATTCTTTTTCTTTCTTAAGTAATTTCCTTAAGTTTAGTGGCCTTACTTGTAAATAAGAATAACCTATGCTGGCAGAACTGTGCTTTGAAAGATCTCTGCTGCTGGAAAACAGTCAAATGTTTTTCATGCAGGAAGTTTGAGAGAATCATAAAAGATTTGCAATTAAAGGAAAACAGACATGAGTTACTCTGAGAAAGAACTCAAGGAATGAGAACTGGCCAATGAGCCATAGAGTGGGTCAGCCCTAAGATCCCAAAAGGTTAATAAAAAACCTCTTCTGGAAAAAGGCAAGGAAGGAAACGAGGAAGAACATAACCGGTACAGAATTAAAGACCCTTGTGTGGAAAAGGTAAAGAAGGATGTTAACAGTGGGGTCAGAGAGCTCAAGGGAGAGAAGACGTGACAAGAAAGATCATGTAGGTAGAAGTCCAAGAGTGACTGCAGGGCAAGAACAAATAATTACTTGAAAAAGGGTTTGGTAACCTTTCATTTGCAAATGTAACTTCTTCAATTGCAGCAGTCTTGCTCTCTCTCCCCCTTGAAAACTTATAAATACAGCTCTGACTGCAGGTATACAGGTGTATCTGTATTGCTAAATGAGAGAGGGCCAGAGATCTCTCTCCTGCACTGGATCCCTGAATATTCAAACTGCTTAAGTGTTAGCAGATTTCCTGGCTGCTCCAAACGGCTCTTTCCAAGACAAAGCACAGGAGCTGTCTGGGGATAGTTTGCTCCAAGGACCATGCTCTAAAGGCAGTCACAAGCCAGGACCAGATTTTGTTCTTGGTCCTGTTTAATGTTCCAAACCTAGCCCAAAGGCTTTGTGTCTTCAAATACCTGCACATACCCTTGTGCAGTGTGTGACGTGTACCCTCAGTCTTGTGATGTAACTAAACCGCCAGACTCATAAATCGTTCACTTTATTGCAGACACTTGGGAGGGGGTTGAGTGGATCGGAGAGGGGGCTGGTAGGTGGGGTGACAGAAGGACACCAATGCATTTGTGTCCTAGGGCTACAAGTAACCCAGCAGACACCATGGCTAAATGCAGTGTAGTGTGTTACAGTGAAATCTAGGGGTTAGCAGTGTGGACACAATCTGCTCCTTGCTTCTTGGCCTCAGGGATCACATACTGTCCCTCTTTCAACTGGGATTGTAGACTGCACACAGTTTGTTTCTCAGGAGCCTCTTGTAGAAAAAAAGAGTTCCTGCTTTTCTTGCTCCTGCCCTGTCCTTTCTCCACTGAATAGGTTATTGCATCAATCCTAATGTTTGCAAATAATGCCTCTTTTTCCCAGGGGCAACATGATTGTTTCCGTGCAGAGTTGCTTTAGGGCAGGTCTTCATATTTTATTGTTGCTCTGTGACAAAACCACAGTGTTACCTCCTAGACTAAAACACTCAACTGTGTTTGGGAAGAAATGAGTGAGCCACTGTTTATATTAGTCTGCAGATTCCAAGTGAAGTGAACAGCAATATAAGTCCTTGGGTCAGGAAGAATAAATAGCTGTAATTCATTGAATTACTCCTGGTTTTTTGGATCTGGACTGTTTCAGGCCAGGGGAAAGTTCATAGTCTTCACACAGTTGTTTTAAAAAGAGGAGAGAAAAATCTTCTTTCAGCATTACAGATGCACGGTATGTTACAGCCAACTGCATGCACTATTTCCAACTGATTTTAAACACAGTTTATCTCCAAGCACAAAAATGTACAGTAGGTTCTCGAAGTTATGCATGTCTAATCTAAGAATAAATTATTACATTTGTAGTACTTTGTAGCTACAGTTGCAACTTAAGGTACTAGAAATCTGAAGAAGAAAATAAAAAATAATTTTAAAAACTGGTGAAAATACCAAATTGTTACCTACCAGTTTTTACTAGCATTTTGTGTGGAATGGTCAGCAGAACTGTCACTACAAAATTTTGCCCATTGACAGCATTCTTGGTGTCTAAGTTTATGATTCAGGCAAGCTTTTGAGAAGAAACATTTTAGCCTTTGAGCCTACTTTGAGCCTACTTGCATCCACCATCCACAACTTTCAGCAAATTAGCTTAAACTCACAAACAATTTTCAGTGACTTGCACAACTTTGGTGTGTGCTGAGTGGATTCCTAAAGGCAGAAAGCCTTTGGCATAGCTAACTTTGAACAGTTTACCAGGAGACATGAGGAAACACATCTTTTTGGATGGAGGAATTTTCTTTCTTAGTAGATCTTTTCAAACAAAGAAAACGTTTACAAGCAACCTCATTAAAAGAAGTATTAATACCTAGTGTTCAATCTGGCCAAGCATGGACTTTTACAGGTAGCTTTGTGCTCCCTCCATGCCGGGCTCTCACAACTATCTGTACATGTAAAGATAAATGACAATCTAATTTTGAGACCCTACAGTTAGTCCTAAGAAGTGCCATCTTTATTCAGTATTTCTTCCCTTATCCAGTCCTTACAATAGGACAACAGGACTGGACAACCACTAATTAAAATTGTTGACCCTTGCTGCATGGCAATATCATCTATTCTGAATGAAAATTAGTTTTATTCACAGCTGCTCAAGGTATTGATATATTCTTCTGGGTAAATTTCACTAGCTTAGGCAACGGGTTCCACTTCAGAAAACTTCAGAAATAAGTCTTTTTTCCTTGTGAAAGGATCATGCAATCATGATGGGGGAAAATGAGTTAAATGTCTTTTCAAAATTTTTATGATTATTTAGACTTGTCTGAGAAATCATGTACTCTTTTTCGAAATTACAACTGTTACAAGTTGTATTATTCTATCAGGCAGGGCCAGGCTCCATGAGGCTGGGTGATCTATGGGCGCAAGGAGCAGATGTGAGATAGTAGCTTGGCTGCCACAGGAGAGCCTGGGCCAATATTTCAGACTTTATTAGTCCTTTTGCATGTTTGTAGAAAAGTCTCTTGTAATCATCTGTTATTGAATTTCTAGCCACCACTAGCATCAGACCAGTGCTTGGCCCCTCTTTTCGTGTTGACTGTGATCTAGAAGCTTTGCTGCCGGTAGTCAATGCAGCATCTCTTTTTGTGTCTTTCATGTACAACTGAAATTCAGAGTCGTTGCAGTCAAAGTCTGGGTCCCAAGTAAAACGGTATACAAAATATAGCAATGCTTTTGGTTTGGGTGTACATTCAGCCTGAAGTGGTGATTTGACTTGGGATGTATTAATTACCATTTACCAATACACCACCAGACTGCAAGAAGATGTGTTTTCCCTGTGTCCATTATCTTTGTTCTGAAAGCTGACACAGTGAGGTATCAGTGGGTCAGGGTAGTTGTTTCTTTAGTCTCGGAGTGGATAGGAGGTAAAGGATACCTTTTCAATATCTGTCTTCCTGTCCCATTCAAATTGCTTTTCCACATGCCATTCCCATTGTTTAAAAAACAATGTTTCTTCATATTGTAATTGTTTCTTGCATATAGGAGAAACTGGTCATACATTCCTGTCTCCTGTGTGTTTTTTAAAAGTCTGAAGTCAGTTATTATTGTCTGTTTGGAGTCTTTTGTTGCACAAGGCTAAAGCTCTTAGACAATAACAAGACTTGGAGTAGGCGTAGTAGTTAGTGCCGTGCTGAATATTTAAATAGAAGACTGATGACATACATTCTTGCCCTACTACAACAACTCTCTCACTACAGAGAAGTCCTAGTTTTCTTACTGGATTAGCTCTGTTCTTGGAAGAAAACAAGTATTAGTATTTAGAAAGGATATTTTGATAAAATCTAAAAAAATAAAAGATAAAAAGCATCATATTTTTCCTGTGGCTGCATGGCAGGTGGGAGGATTGTAAGACTGCTTTATTTATCTAGCCAGCTTCCATGATGCAGATATTTTTCTGTTGCATTTTCCATTGCATTTTTCCTAAGTTATAAACTGAGATGAAGAAAAATGTTCATGCTTCTACAAAAGCATAACATTACTGTGTAACTTCCTCCGTGGCATTTTTATCTACCCCTTATTAATATATCAGTTAATCAATTAATATTATCAGTTCTAATAATGAGGCAGAGAAATAGATTAAAGTAACCCAGAATTGTAAACAGTTCATCCTAGTACCAGACCTAGGAAAGGCCTGAGAGATACTGTCTCTCCCATGCTTCTTGCCCCGCTCCAGGCAGTTACTAATCTGCTACTGCTCTGTACCATTGTATTGCAGCAGGGTACCTCTTCTGTACTGACCAGGTCATTGGCCATTGGTTAACACATCCCCATTCTTGCCCAGCTGTTCTCCAGAACAGGATATGAGTTCCTGAGGAGCTTGTCCTTTTGTTGCCCTCTAAGAACTCCACATGAGAGAAAAAGAAGGGATTCTACAGTCTTCTCTACCCCGCACTAAATGCAGAGTGCAGGGTACAGTATTGCCATTCATGTGCATCTATTCTCAAAAGCATCTAACAGCCCTTTAAAATTAGTCTGTTTCTATGGAGAGTTCAGCTGCAAAATACGCTTTTTTTTGAAGTTGTTCCTTAATCTTGTGACCCCCAGTACTGATACATGTAGAGTTACAGAGGGAATCTCATCATGTTTCACTCTAATGAACAATGAACATTAAGTTCCAAGACAGAGTGATTTAAATTTATGATGCTCACTCCATGATCTTCCTGTAAGCCTTTTTTTTTGCTTGTGACCCTTTGATTCCCATGACCTTGGCTCTCTAAAAAATGCTCCTTCTCAGCAAACCTCAGTCCTATTCTTTCCTGTCATTATCCCAAATGCTCAATTCTTTCCAGTTTATCACCACATGGTTACTCTGTCCTTTGATGATCCATCCACTAGAATGCTTTGTCATCTTTGGACAGCAGATCATCATGAGGCCCCAGGGGCATTACTTTCTTTTCTCTGGTCATGTCAGCAAAGGGGACACTGACTCCCTTTTCTCTGCTAAGAGAACCTGGGGAGGAGCTTGAGAAGGTCTGGAGAGTCACAGTATCTGCTGTCCCCTTTTCCAAACCTCCTCACATATAGACATTAGAAGTTTTCAAATATATGTGCATGTGTGCCTGTGTGCTATTTTAGTACCATATAAACAGGGAAACTCAGGTCAAAATCTGTTGAGCTGTCTCATCCTATGATCAAACACAGAAATATTCCTTAAAGTCTATTATTTAGTAATCTGACCAACCTACTGTTGGTCTACTCAAAGTTGTCTGTCATTCTGCTTCCGCTATGTCTAATCTATGGTTTCTCTGAAAATAGACCCCATGGTAAGGAAGCATTTTCTGATACTTGGTTTCAAGCCTTTTTTTTAGTTACTTTGCTCTCCTACTTACCTGTACTCCTCCAGCTCACCCATATAATTCCTCTGTCTGTTTGGTAGCACTCTTCAGATATTTGAATTGAAGGCACTTTGATGGAAGGTATTCATCAAATCTGCTTCCCATTATCATTTAGCCAAGCACACATTCAGTTCTTTTACAGTTCCTTGTACACCACTCCCTCTGGTCCTCTAATCTTTTTTATTGTTTCACTCTGAATGCTCTCCAGTGATGAATTTTCTGCGATGAATTCATCTCTGCAGATGAATTTTCTGCAAATTCACTGTGATTCCCACAAGCAATCCCTGGAAAAGCAGTGTCATTATATCCCTTCAGAAAATGTCACTACCTCCTTGTAACACCATAAAGCCTGCTTATTTATTGTACAGAATCTCAGTGGCTACTCTGGGGATGCTGCTGCTTTGTAAACTGCTGTCGTATCTGATTTATGACCCATTGAAAATGTGATGTTCTTCTTGGCATTTACTAGCTGTGTTCTGGAAGATTTTTCTCAATGGTGTGTTAGCTGGTGATATTCCAATTTGTATCTGAATGCATTTCTTCCCTTCCTAAATCTCCCTGATGTGTTTTGCATTCTCCATTCTGGTTGGTGTTAGCAGTTAGTATCTCCGTGTTAATTACATCGTATGCAAGCATACTTTTCATCCCCTTTTCAAGTCATTACTGAAGATGCTAGAAAGGACAACTAGATTTTTTTTTAGTAGTATTTTTTTTAGTAATATTTTTTTTAGTAGTAGAACTAACAATTCTCATTAGTCCTTAAAATAGCAGCTGCATACAAGGTAAATTTACTCAACTGCATCGGAAACACTGCAATCCTCTAAAGGTAAAAGAGACTAAACAATCACAATATACTGGCTAATGGACAAAAAATGTACCATAACAGGGGTATTACTTTGTGTTCTAAACACACAGCTGTAGATATTTAACTCTTCAAAATCAATTTCAAATTTGCTACAGTAAGTTTCTGGCTTCCCAGTGGTCCTCATCTTCCAAGTTCTGGACATAATACTAGGAAATCATGTGGATCTGACAGGAAAACAATATCCTCTCAGAGTTTTCTTCTTGTTGTGCTTATATCTTCCTCTTGTTGAGGTTGACTTTTGTATTGAGGAAAAATGTGGCTATGGAAAAAACTTCAAGCCTAACAGAAATAACATTTTTATGTTGTGAATGTGTATATATGGTTCTGGAGGGGTTACGGGGTTTAGTTTAGGCTTTCTCTTTTCTGTGGAGCTACATTGGACAAGCACACATTGCCTTTAGGTTCTGCAAGTTTGGAAAATAGGTTTATGCTGGAAAAGGAAGGTTATAAATGGGAGGAAGATTTTGTGGTTTGTAGTATTCCAGTGTACACACTTAATGTGGGTAAGAAGTTACAGTTTGCTTAACTGCTTGTAGTTTAAGTAGCCATTTGTCAAAACAAGGAGAAAGGTACCTCCGTTGGGTATCTTGAGGCATCTCTGTTCATATGACTGTGCTCAGAGATGGTGGTGATCCAGCCAAGAGAATGCTTTTGTAGCAGTGGTTAGCCAGATATACCTGAATCCACCAGTTACTGTTTTATGGGTTTGGAAAATACGGAGGGAAGTCACACATAAAAGTACAGTGAGATCTCAATAGTGGGGAGAGACTTGTCTTCCGACCAAACCACTGCACTACTTGTCTCAGGGGCTGTTTTCACTGCAATATGGAAGTCAATTGTAAATAGTTGCTGGTGATAGTAATGGTGACTAGGTATACAGATACACATTTTCTGTAGGCATGGTTATAGCACCACCCTGGAATTCACCAAATGCAAATTCTCTTGCAATTTCCCAAATACAAAATTACGTTTTCTTACAAAAAAAAAAATGATCAGTCCTTTAAAAAGCATATGGGTAGAGTTTCAGCTGCCTTCCCTCGGGTGATTTTCTGCTATAAACATTCTGTGAAAATGTCACAGCATGCACTTTACTGGACAAGGAAAAACATATGAAAGATATCCATTCTTCAGATGCTTCCAAGTGGTTCCTGGGAGCAGGACTAGGCAATGAAACAAGAATACGTAGTCAGAAAGAGTGTATTCTATGTGTTCTGTGGCTGGTCTGGTCGAGGGAGGTTATCCCCTCTCTCTACTCTGCCCTGGCGAGGCTCCATCTGGAGTACTGTGCCCAGTTCTGGGCTCCCCAGTTCAGGAAGGACAGGGAACTGCTGGAGACAGTACAGCAAAGGGCTACAAAGACGGGGGTCTCTCTCTTATGAGGAAAGGCTTGGGTCTTTTTAGTCTGGAGATAAGACTGAGGGGGCATCTGATCAACGCTTATAAACACTTAAAGGCTGGGTGTCTAGAGGACGGGGCCAGTCCTTTTCAGTGGTGCCCAATGACAGGACAAGAGGTAATGGGTGCAAATTTGTACATAAGAAATTCCATCTAAACATAAGGAGGAACTTCATTACTTTGAGGGTGGCAGAGCCCTGGAAGAGGCTGCCCAGAGAGGTGGTGGAGTCTCCATTGCTGGAGATGTTCCTAACCCACCTGTGCAGCCTGCTTTGGCAGAGGATTGGACTGGATGATCTCCAGAGGTTCCTCCCAACCCCATTCATTCTGTGATTCTGTGTATTTAGATACCCCACCTTTCTTTTCTATGTATCTCACATAGTAAGTTCTTACTTACAGATCCGGTGGGGGGTTTACTGGGTTTTTTTAGTTTTATTTTACAATCAAATGCAGCTCTGACATTGATGATGTTAATTTATGAAACATTCCAGTGTACTTCTTCATTTTCCCCTGGTAATAAACACCTAAATGGTTATAGAACACAGCAGAGGGACCTCTATTTTCGTTTCAGGCTGATTTTGGTACTTTGTTCCAGCGCGTTAGCCATTGTCATACTGGTGGAAGGTACTGCATGGAAGAGACCGCATTTCCCAGTGCCAGAAACCCCACCGGTCCTGGGAGGGAGCCGTAGCTTTGATAGTATCTGTTCGACGCCTACAGCCCCTCGCCTGCGTTTCTCTTACCCCGTTCCTCAGCCCGCAAGCGACACTCTCCGATCCCCGCGGCGGCTGGGTCGCGCCGCTCCCCGGGCCGGAGCTAACCCCGCTTCGCTCCGAGGCAGCGGCCGAAACTACGACCCGGGACTCCTCCGGCTCCGGACTGNCGCCGAGCGGCTGACGCTGCTGCCCCACGGGGAAGAGAGCGGCGACGCCGTGCTGGAAGCCGGGGACGATGCGCGCTCGGCGGAGCTGGAGCTGAGCACGGCGCTGCGCTTCTACGGCGCCGCCGTCAGCTCCCTCTACGTGAGTGTGGGGCTGGGGAGGGCGCCGCTCCGGACTGTCGGAGGGTCGGAAGAGCTAAAGCTGTCTGGGGCTTGTCGCTTCTCGCCTGGCTTCGGGTTTGTGCGCGGTGGCGCTCTTTGGGTTGCACGTCGGTTTTGCGAGCGCCGTGGTCAGAGGTCGGTCCAAAGAGGAGAATTGTCTTAGTTGTGTTCTGTCAGATATCAGGCCGTGTTAATTACCTTCTCACACTGGCTGTTGCTGTTACTTGTCAATGCGCGAAGTCTGTCGAGGCAGACAGCAGAAGGGTAAAGAGAATGTAATCGGTTATCCAGAGTCAACACCATCTCCAAGTGTTTTCTGTGTATGTGCAGCTAAGAAACGTCCTCATTGTGGGCCGTGTTTTGTGTGCTTCAGTATGCCAAAGTAAAAAAAAAAAAGAAACTGAGAGTCTAGCCAGCACCCTGACTTGTCCAAGACTTGTAATTCTTAGCACTGAGTGGGCTGTTCTGTCCCTTAATATCTCGGGCATTCAGATGTTCATTGCTCAAGGGTCTCTTTTACAGTGGAAATCAGCCTCCAGAGCAATTGCAGGCTTTGAGCTCCAGGCAGACCCCAGCCGTTAGTGCATGCCTTGTAACAATCTGCATCCCAGGGTTGTGTGTGCACATTTATAGCTAGTGGAGGACATCTGGTATATGAAGGTGGGATTGAAAACAGATTGTCTGGAGCAGAATGGCTTAAAAGCAGCCAGAAAAAAAAAAAAGTTTAAAATGGCAGCATGTCTTCAGAAGGTTGCAAGAGTACTGGCTGTTTTATCATTGCCTCTTTTCCCGTGAAGGCACTTCTAGGCTGGTAATGGAAGATGTTAACTAGTGTATTTAGAAAGGTCTTAGTAAGGAAGGTTTGGTGTGTTCAGTGCATTAATCCAATCAAGTTAAAACCCATCTCCATGTCCAAATAAACCAACATGCACCATGGGTCTAAGATGCAACTACAAACACCCATCTACATGGAGCCACTTGTGAAACTAGACCCCATGTGGCTGCAGTCATTCAAAATTTGGTGCAGTTCCCATGTACTTGGGTCTCTTTTGTGGGTCTTTAGCATGCTTGCATTATGCTGAATTATATTAGTACTATCACTTATGTTGTGCCTTCTTTCATTGTCCATACTGCCTCTACCAAGATCAATTCTGAAATCCCATCTGAACTCCCAAATTTTGAGGGATTTGGGTTATGCCTGGGTGTTGTTAACTTAAGCTGGCAGTAAAGACAAAGTCATTCAGAAGCATTAAGTGGAGTTCAGACTTCAGTTTGACCCTTAGCTCATTGCTTTGTCTTCCATACTATAAGTTTGGTCACTGATTAGCCAACCCCGGTAAAAATACTGTTTTTGAAGCACAGACATATTCTTGAAAGACGGCCAGCTGTGTATCCAGTCACTGAGAAGCAAAGATAATAAGTAATGGGTCAGATAAGTGACAGAAAGGGGGCAGAGTTTTCAAAGAGCAGTAAAACAGTTAACAACAGTAGGTTTCTTAGTTTAATGATCTTGTTACTTGCCCATGCCATAAAACAGGAATATTTCTGGTTAGTTTTTGTATGGAAGAATACCCATAGAGACTATTCCAGAACTACTTTTAGAGCTGTTGCAATGTGATTACTCGGTACTAAGAATTGGTGATTTTAATATAGGTGAAGTCTGATAATGAATGGCATTTCACCGTCAGTCTACATAATATACAGAAGCTTTTAACTTGCATTTAATATATCACAAGTATTGCAAAACAGAAGCACAGCACAAACTGCAGGAGAGTAGGGAAAGGAGAAGTATACTTGTTAAAGGAAGGTATTGAGCAGTCTTACCTGCACCTTCAGAATACACTGTATTATTGTATGTTGGAAGTGAGTCCTTATTAAGATCTATGAAGTTATTCAGGAAGCAGAAATTACCCAAGTACTGCTAGTTGATAGTAAATGTTATCAAGCTAATACAATTAACATGTGGTATCAGTGGCAATACATCATAATACTTCAAGGAATTCCTGGATTGGGTTTTGAGTTGTGATGATCTTTTGAGGTCCCTTCCAATCCCTGTGATTCAGTGATTCAGCAGGATAATGTGTTAACCTTATCTTAATTTCTGAGTGCTTGATTTTTGCAAATTTTGCCTTCAGTCAGTTGAAAAACTTATGTGGGTTCCTATTTTTTCCAACAGTTGAGAAACTGAGTTGTCAGAGTTAGCTCTACACATGAGTAAAAAGGCAAGGAGTTCTGAGGAACAGTTGTTTAGTAACAACTTGTCATAAAATCCTTGGTAACAGAACTTTTTTTCTTTGCATAGACAGAAGAGAGAATTTTTATTTACTGTAAGTGGAAACAGACTTTCACATACTGAAATCTTCAATATGGTGTTTTCCTATGCAAGTTTTATAACACTGAATCCTATCACTAATCCATGCTGATCTATTTGTTTTAATAGTACACTTTCATTAAGGCATTTTCGGTGTGCACTAATGCTCACTAGTGTGGAAAAGCTAAAGGATTAGGGCTTACTTCCTTTTAGGAAAGAATAGGAGTCCTTTAGGACAAGCTTGGATCAATTTGTTAATTGTTACTTTTTTTAACTTCCTAAATTAGTAGTTGATTATATTAGAAGATTTTGCTGCTTTAAGTCACATGGCACTTCATTATAAAAATTAATTCATTTATGTAAACTCTCTTACTCAGGAATATTCACCTTCTCAAGATGCCTACTAACTGAACAGGGAAAAATCTCATTCGTTGGAAACTTTTAATTTTTGTTATAGACTTTGTCATTCAGCAGAAGTACTTTGTTACTTTGTACTTCCTCCTCCTCACTTGGTTTTCCAGGGTGGACCTGTAATAGAGTATGTGTGATTTGTTCTGCTTCAAACCAGGAATGTATGTTAACTATGTGTGTAATCCAGAAGTTTAACATGCTAAAAATACAACTGTGTTAGTTCCTGTCAAGTTAAATACTGTTATACCCTAAAAGGAAAGATGTACAGTACAGCTGGTCTCTAGACAACGCCCACCTGAGGCCTTTTTTTCTTCCCCCCAGCCCTTTTCCCTTTTGACAGGAATGATACTTTAATGAAACTCAGTATTCACCCTGAATTATTTCTCTTTATTTTGGGGTTCACACTTTAACCTATCTGTGTGACTTAACTTTAACTTTACCGTGTTCCTTTTATACTGTTCATCATCTTTGTAAATATAAATGTATAGTTAAATCTGAAAACTGAAAACCTTTTTTCCATAATGATAAATACTCTTTCTCAACACTGAAAATCTCTTTGCAAAGTGAGCAGTTTGTGTATTTACTTTCAGTTTAATGGCTTGCAAATGTTTTCTGGGTGATATAGTACTTACAATCAAACATTCCCTCCACATTTAAAGCTGAACTGTCTCGTTTATAAACCACAAACAACTGAAAATGGGGTCAACTTTTTGCATCTCCTTAATAAATTACTTGTTGCATTTAAGTTTTTAGATAGGAAAGGAATAGTCAGAAGCATGCCCCTAATAGGTGAAAAAAGGACAAATGTTAGATTGTTTCTCCTGGAGTCTACTTTGTTCTGTAGTATTAACTAGTCCTGGTCGTATTTTCTCTTAATGTTATTTTAATCTCTGCCATAAATGGTGGACCATGCAGCCGCAAAGTCTGTACACACCAAATCTGATGAAGAGCATGGAATTTGTTTAAAATACTTTAAACACCAGTCATATCTCTCAAGAGGATTTAGAGTAGGAGTTGGGGTGCTTGTGTACAAAAAGTATAAGCAAGGAGAAGGGGGAGAAAAACTTTTAATTTGCTTTTAATTTGTTACTTTAAAGGTGGAGTATGTTTTCTTGCTAAAATGTCTTAATGCCCACCATCTTCCCTACTGTAATCTAGTGGTATAGTATTCTTGCTGGCTTTTAATTTTTAGGTAAGTTTTCGCTTTGCTTTATGAGGATATGAGGCATTTTCTAGTGTGCAGATGCTATAGAAGTTCTGGGGACCTTTCTGGATGAGATCTGTCACATGTCTGCCTGCAATTGCTACACTGGGCTAACTCATGCTGTCTTATTAGTTCTGTATTCCTAAAATTCATTGTTCACCTTAAGATCTGTAGCCACTCTTTAAGTCACAAATGATGAGAGGAAAAACAATCGCAGTGCTCTGCCTCTCATCCCCCTTTCTAACATGACCTGCATTCCCATTGTGCTTGTGCAGATTATATACTGCTTATATATCCTAGATATATGTTTGTGCATGAAGCCAACCTCCCATTTTTTTACACAATCTTAACTTTTTTAGTATTTTTGTTGTAGCAGCTAATGAAATTATACATTTGCAGATAATACAGTCAGCGTACATCAACCCATTTTTAAAGTAAAGGCAGGTAGCAAATATTTCAGATGGTATAAGTTTAACTAATGATTTTTGTTAACCATTATCTGGTTATATACCAAGCTGATTGCCCACTGGCCAGTGGCAGGGGATGTGCTCTGACCCCTTGGTTAACCACAGGAGGGTTCAAGGTATAGGCGTGTGCTGTACATGAAGGAGTGATTTGTAGCACGAGTTCCCATACTACACATTTTCTGATTTGCTATACATAATGGTCTAGATTTTAAAAGATGTTGCTAAGACATGTGTAGCCATCATCCCTGACAGGCTTGCACAGGCCACAATTTCTGTGTCTTGAAGAATATGTTTAGTTCTGGCTCCCTTGTTTCCAAATGTATGTAATAGAAAAGGAGAAGAAAAATTTGAAGACAATGAAAATGATCAGAGACAGGGAATAGCTCCTATACAGGGAGTGCATGAATGAGCTGGGGGTCTTCATTCTGGAGAAGAAATTATGTAGGGAGAGAGACTGGGTAGGGTTTGACTGTACATCTCAATAAAAAAACTAGGGGTCATCAAAGGAAGCTGGGAACCTGACTGAAAACAAACAAAAGTAGGAGAGACCTCAGGGTATGAGTCACAGATCTGTGTACTTCCTTTTTAAGGGATTTTGTTGATGCATAAAGTTTACATGTGTTGAAGGGAAGACTTGGCAAATATGTGAAGGAGATCCGCTCAAGATGAATAAATGTTCAAACCATGGGGAAACCCTTGAGTTGAATGTGGTTGGAGGCTGATTGGAGGAGTATGTACATATTCTTCTCTTGGTTTGCTGAGTCTGTAAGCTACCAAATATGGTCTGGGTCACGGTGGCCATTCTGACCCTCTTCCAAACATTCATAAAGATTGTGTAACATTGTGAACATCTTGACCACGTGAAAAGATCCAGCACCAGTTTGTTCTTCTTGGACTTGCAAGAGTCCTTGTGAGTGCGAGAAGTCTGTGAGAAACTGTAGTTTTAGTTTCATAGCTTGTGGTGTTATTTTTGGGACCTCTGTCCCTTTCTGAGTCATCTAGCAGCAACTCTAGAGTGGTGAGTGCCTGACTGCCTGCAGGTAGCGGTTTGTTGTCAGGTAGTCAAACACTTGGAAATACACTTGTACGCACCTGAATCAAATTGTGACGCACACATCTGGAAGAAGAGCTCGGGACAAAAAACTGTGTGTGAACGGTTTATGTGCTGCCTCTAGGCCTGACACCTGCAAGTCTTGCTTGCTGCTTCTGTGTGCACGGGTCAGCTCTGGTTTGCCAAGGAAGTTTGGCTCTCCACCTGGTCATCTACCTGTATATATGCATTTATATCAATTTTAGTCGGAGGTGGTCACTATCGGTCAAATGTCACTGAGCCAATATGTACGCATTTTCACACCAAGAATTTCACTTACACATGTTAATGCTTTTTTTTTCCTTTTTTCTTTTTTTTTGTCTGAAGTAATAGATCCAGTTTTCCCTAGGATTGTGTCAGGGCACTCAGCAGTCAGGGAATTTACAGGGTGGCCTGTATCTGCTGTAGGAAATCTGTCTTCTAGCCTCAATAGCCTCTGGTATAGGAACTGTGCTCACAGCATATCTTAAAGAATGAGCAGCAACTTGTTGCAATTAAGCTTGCACAGCAGCAGAGAAGTTCCTAAGAAGTTCTAGTGAAGTGAAAATTAGAGCAGTCCTGACCAGGTAGAAAGAAATCTGTACCCAAGCTATTACAATATTTAAGCATGGAGTAGTTTTCTGCGTGGCCATCTATGTGTAGATTGGTTCTTTGCTCAGAAGCTCTATCAGCTTCTGAGGCAGCGATGTAGTAGCAAGGAAAGCTCAACTTATCCACTTGCATTCTGACTCCATAACCAGGTTTTCATGGAAATGGCATTGCCCATTGTGTCATGACTTGCCTGTGTCAGAGCTGTTCAGTTCCCCCTGGCCCCTGTTTTTGCGTTGTTGGTTTTTGGTTTTTTTTTTTGGTTTTCCAGTAACAGCAAACTTTCCAGGAATGAGCAGCTCTTTAAATTGTCCACATTAAGATTCCTCCTCTGCCTTCATAGTACATTCCAGGGGGTGTGCTATGACTTTGATACAGCTTCTCTGTAGTCTGCTCTGCTTTACACCAGGTAAGAATCTAGCTTGCTGGTTAACTGAAAAAGTAACTGTTGCAAATACATCTTTAATCCTTACTATCCCCAGTCACACTGTTGTAAAACTGGTCTTCAGGAGAGTAACAGGTGAAAGAAAGAAGAGCTTTTTGATTACCTGGGAGGATCTGTACACAATTCTTGACAGACCACGGAGGAGTTGTGCTGGGTCTTGGTTTAAGAAAGACTTGGAAACCTGTGAAATGTGGTGATTATATGTATCTTTGTTAGAAGAGGCACCAATTGTCTTAAAATTAAATAGCTAAAATCTTTTTCTAGGGAAAAAGGTTGGTCTGACCATAGTATTGAGCAATGTATTCTCTAGTATTGAGCAATGACCTCTAGTATTGAGCAATGGAGGACACCTGACACTGGATACATTTCCAGGACACCTGACATTGGATACAAAACAAAAACTTGAAAAAATTGTTACTTTACAAATACAAGGCTGATTTTTGATCAATTTCTTTTGGAAAGAGAATGAAAATATTTTGATGTAGAGCATATAGGTGTGGGAGACAGCCATATAAACACTACCTATCCTACATTTTCTACCTTTTTATTAGGTTGTCACTAATGGAATTATTGCAATGAATGAGCCTTCAAGTGAAGAAAAATATCTTGGTCGATTCCCGGTCAGTTTTGGAGCTATTGCACCTTTTATGGCTGACCTGGACACAACTGGTGGACGTGGAAATGTGTATTACAGAGAAGATTCATCCTCAGATGTCTTGCAACTTGCATCAGACTATATCAAAAGAGGTTTTCCTGAGACTACTTTTAATCCCACCAGTGTTGTCATTGTTACCTGGAAGCTTGTGGCTCCATATCAGGCACCGGGAGAAGATCATGCTTTGGAAGAAAAGGTGAATGTTAATCAGAGCTTTAAGACATATTGGGGACATGTTCAGATTAAGTGTAACATCAGAACCTCTTGTGTTTAAATGAGTGCTCTACAGTTAAGAACATATTCTGTTGTTGAAAAGGCTGTAGCAAAATTTTCAGGACTTTTTCTTGATTTTTATTTTACAGTATATTATTCATTCAAAAGAAAATGTTTTAACCTATGTAGCTGATGTCTTTGTATACCCTGACTGTTGTGTGATTTGCTAATAACTGAAATAGTAGGATATCTTGTCCTCTGTGCAATATAACCAGTTGGATTGCATTTTTCAAAGATTCCTAAGTCATTTTGATATCAAACTATCTAAAATCTGGTAGGTTTATGGACTAATAGGAACTTCAGACTGTGAATCCCTTTTGGACAGATGACTTTGCGTTCACAAAAAGGTTGTGCTTTGAGGCTAGTATTGAATGAAGAAGCAGTTAGAGGTTACTTTTTTGTATAACTATTTCCCCTCTTAAACCATGTGAGATACTATCCTGCAAAGATATGTAATTTTATGCACCAGTATTATCCCAGCTGATGAGCCTGCTCACAATATATAAACTGAGAATATTATCACAATTTAGCAAATCTGATTTTATGAAAGATTAATTTCTTATGCCTAACCTGACAACCATTTTGTTCACAGTAATGATTCTGCACCCTGAATGAATAGCTGATGTCTTGATGGTTCCTACAATATGTAGGAGCATTGTTACAGGAAAAGACACTGGCAGCAACATGAAACTTGAACTATTCTTGACACATTCTGTTTACAGAATTTCTATATGTGGTCTAGCACATCACTTCTTATTTTAAGGAGAT